>ML384401.1:12793-84021 GCA_005239525.1 Nicotiana knightiana | reverse complement strand
CCCCCCCCCCTCTACCCTCATTTCCATCAAAAGCCTAACCCCCCCAAACCCTAGCCGCCTCCCCTCCCTCTCATCTCTCTCCCTAAACAAACCCTATACACCTCACCTCCACCGGTCATAAATAACCTATCGGCGGCGGAGCTTCTCCAATCAACCCCAACTTCTCAGCAGATGATCCTCACCTCCCCCTTAATCCCATTCCACAACCAGTTTGCCCAAAAACTCGCCCAAAATTGACCAATCTTAGATCTAGGAATCCAGAAACCCTAACTTCCCCCCACCGGGCGATTCAAAGACAATCAATGGATCAAACCTTCGTGGGTCAATTGCTCTTGACTAGAGCAATCGATTCACGAGGGTTTGAGTCATTTTCAAACCCTACCGGAATCCGACCAAGATCCAGCGGCCCTCGGTTTCTCCGGCCAAGTTTCCTTCAACGAGTATTCTTCCTCTTTCCTTACTATTCTCGACATATTATTAAAAACCAAAACTTCATGTTAATCATTTCTTTTATGTAATTTTAGTTTTGTAACTCCTTTTTCTTCTTTCTTTCTGTTTCTTCTTCTATCTCTGCCTATAATTATTTGTTACTGTTAAGATTAGGCTCTTTCCCTTTCATTGGTTCATGTTTTCGTTTTGTTTCTGATGGTGTATGCTTATATTAGCCAAACCTAGAACCTAGTTTTCTTGTTTCTCTGAAAATTCCCTGAATATGACAACATGATTTAGGTGATTAACAGAGTTATTAGTTTGATTTCTTTTGTAATTTTGTTTGAATTCTTCTCTGTTGTTTGCCTATGTCGATACATGTTTCTTCTCCCTAGTAAAGTGCAAAATCAGAATGTGTTTCGTGTTAATCATGTGCTAGTTAGTTTCTTGAATATCATGATTATCGACATCATTCGATTCATCATTGTATGCATTATTCCTTACCTCGTTAGGTTAGATTGTTGGTTCATATTACTACTGCTTGTGTTCATGGTGGTGACTAGGATTTACTATCTTTCCCTAGGCATGGTCTTATTTATTGACTGGTTACTTCATGTTTTTACCTTATTATGTTAATAACTAGTTTAGTCGACTAATTTCCCATTAATTAGGAAAATAGTCCATGTTGAACTAGTAAATGATCATGAGTTCAGTTAATTTATTTTCATCTTCAATCCAAGGTTAATCAGATTTAAAAGATAACTTTTGAGAAGAGATGCTCAATTAAACCTCAATCCTAGTTTTCATAGTTAAATAGGCTCTAATTAACTAAAAAGAAAAAAAAAGGAAAAAAAAAACAAATTAGTTAATCTAAGCTTAATAATTGGTTGAGCCTCTGATTTTCGGTAATCAGATTTAATTACTTAACTAAGTCAGTTTAGCTTAAATTAAGGATTTAAATTGATTGACCTACTTTATTTAATTAACTTAAACATAGATAATTAGTATGAAAATTATTTTTAGGCATTTAATCATTTAACCTTTAATTAGTTAACCTAACCTTGGTTAAAGAACAACTAGTAGTCGCCTATGGGACCTAACTAGTTTTAGTTAATTATAATTAAATAATAACCCAAGTTAGTTTAACATTGATTACCCAATGGTAAATTCAGGGACTCCAAGGGGTACAATAGGTAATGTAGGCTTAGGAAATCAGAATTTTTAAGGGTAAAAGGGTCTTTTAAGGGTTGGAAAATTCTGTAATAAGGGCAGTTGTCCCAAAAGATGAGGTTGACAGCTGCCCTATGTATTATTTCAGCTCATTAGACAGGGAATATGCTAGATAGATCCCCTCCCAAGTCCCTTATAAATACACCCATTTTCCACATTAGAAGGATCTTTTTTTTTTTGGACATTCTGTTTGACCCTCTTTTACACTGAGTTAGCTACTAAAAAACATTTTGGAAAAATACAGAAAATTTAGAGTAATTTCCTATTCATGAGAAGATTTCAAAAGATATTAGTAGAACAAAAATCTGATTTCTCTTCAAATGTTTATCAAGAATCTACTTGGGTTTTCAGCCTTTGTTTCTCCTTCAGTTTCTGATTTTTCAAACTCACCTGGGTTGATTTTGGGAGTTGTGTTGGTTTGAGGTTGTTGTTTGTTTGCTGTCTGATTACTCTCTCTCTTATAGCTGAATTTTCTTTTGGCCTGACCTTTATTTGGCCAGGATTTTCTGTTACTTTTCTCTCCAAACAAGGTATGTAACAGCTTAACTTTATTGAAATGATCAAATCTGAATTTTTGTTCTTTTTCTTTATTGCTTAAATCCTTCTCCTCTAGCTGAATCTCCTTTTTCTTTTGTTTTTTGTATGAAAAATCTAAAATGGGATTGGTTAATAGGTTGGTAAATGAATCTGAATGAGTGTTGTCTATGAAATACATGAATCCTTGGAATCATTCTGTTTAGTTGTGATTAAGTCTTATTGATTTCAGAATGCTTTGATTTTGTGTTGTTAAAATAAGTTAGATGTTAGTTTTGTGTTTGCTTTAGTCTATTAGTAAGATAATTTGCACTAGGGTAGATGAATTCGACCTAGTAATGGTCAAATTTATCCCATAGTAGTGCATAAACAATGGCTTAATTCCTGAAAATCACCCTCTTAAGGGTATAAAATAGGTAATCGAAAAGGGCCTTAGAGTAAGGAATCTGGACTTTTTAAATGTCCAGATTCATTCTCTAAAAATGCCTAAATAATTAAAGTACCATATATTTTAGAATCATGTTAATGTTGGCACTAGGGTAGATGAGTTTGACTTATTGATAGTCAAATTCACCCCATGATAGTGCACAAAACAGCAGTATAAATGGCTGAAATTCACCCTTAAAGGGTATACATCATGTAGTTAAAAAGAGTTGTAGAGTAGAGAATCTGAACCCTTGTATGGTCTGGTTCATTCTCTAAAAAGGCCAATAATAGTCAAAGTGTTCGAATGAATACTGGTTGAAGTATTAGTATGGTTGTTAAAAAATAATTGTGTCGAACAAGTTTGTATCTCTGGGTTTGAATCAGACTTTCCCTTATAGTCAGATTCAATCTAAGAAAAAATGCATAAAACATGTTGCCTTTCCTTCTGCTGAATCTGTAATTACTGGTTAAAATCTGATTGTTCATCTATGTGTGATTATAACAGTAGAATTATCTCTCAAAGGCTTCTGTGATTAATTCCATATCCATGCAGTCATAATAGAGTCATTAGATATCATCAAAGGGTAGTGAATCTGACCCCTTAATGGTCAAATTCACCCTATAAGATGCTTATATATGTTGGTTTGGACGACTTAGATCTTATGTCACTATGGGAGCAGCATGTAAAGGGTTGAATATGATCTCTATAGTGATCAGATTCAGTCTCTTACAGTGCACATGAGTTCTGTATGGTCCAGTTGGGACTAAAAACTGAAGAATACAGATCCTAAAGCGTGAAAGTTGTTGGCTTGCACAGGAGCAACATCTAACCTTGTTCCTTTTATTTTCTTCTTATTATTATAACTTATGTATTTAATTTAAGAACAATGTAATAGCGTAATTACAGCCTTTTGTATATACTTTTAGTTGTAATAAGGACCGGACTATATTAAAGGTTGTGAATCATTTGTATTCCCAGTAATGTTTATCATGATAGTTAGGGAAACTAGAATTTCAGGCCCATTGATGGTGTTAAATAATTTTCTGTTGAATGGTATGAGGAGTATCAACTCTTTTCTTAAAAAATATATCGGATAATCTTAATTTAAGAGGCTTCGTTAGTTTTACCCTTTTTTTACAAAAATCGTTCCTTCACGGAAACAAGGATACAAGGTCTACATTGTATCCGTAAGTAGTGTATAAGTACTCATGTATGGCGTATAGGTCGAACGGCAAAGGAATCTGATGCATTGTATTTGCAACTCAAATCTGCCTCTTTTATCACAATGCAAATGATAAGCGTGTTAATATCTGCTCCAGGTTATTCAGACTGTTCAAATTCGAATTCTATCAAACCTAGCCACAATTAGGATTGGCCAAAGAGTTGAAACAAATTGGGCTAAAATATGGCCATAGCCCAAGAATCTTGTCCTTTAAGCTAGAAATTTGATCTAGACAGAAAAAATACTTCTTTTAGTTTGAGATTCAATAGGAAGTACCAAAATTACCATAAATCTACACTCGGGAGTGGCAACTCATGCCCCCGACCCTCAACTCTAAACAACTAATAAACACGCACATAAAAACCACGGGTGCATTTCATGTGACGTGTTTTTCATGTGCTCAAAAACAACAAGTGTATGCCATCGTAACTTGTCCAAGATAAATTCATAACGTCCTAATCTATCTTAAAACTAAAGTACTCCTTCAAATAGAAAACATAAAGGATAATCAAACATCGCCTCAAATATGCACTATAAAACCGTCATGACCATAGTCTTGACTACATAATCTACACTCGGGTGCGACAATCCCCGTCTTCAACTTCAAAATATCACATGTTTTAATTGCGGGTGCATTTCATGTGGCGCGGTTATAATGTGTCCAAGAACAAACAAGTGTACGCCATCGTGACTTGTTTCAAGATAAATCCATAAATATTAAAAGCAATTAAAAAGTGAAAAAGGCTAAAAAGCACAATAGGTTTAAAATATGTAAATAATTATATAATTAGGCCAAATATTAATAGTTAAGCGACCGTGCTAGAACCACGGAACTCGGGAATGCCTAACACCTTCTCATGGGTTAACAGAATTCCTTACTCGGATTTCTGGTCGCAGACAAATTAAAACAGAGTCAAAATTTCCTCGGCTTGGGATTTTTAAAATAACACGGTGTCCCGGAGCATCGTCAAAAATCCGGGTGGCGACTCTGAAATAAATAAATAAATCCCAAATCCAAATAGTGTCACTTTAATTGGAAAAACTCCCTTATTACCCCTTCATTAATCCGGGAGTAGTGAAAAAGGAGGTGTGACAACTATCATACGACTAAAATAACTCATAACATAACCTCCTTATGATTTTAATCTCCCTATTTTTATCCCAAAATCACATGTTATAATGTTCCTAACTTGTCGAACTTCGACAAAATTTATTTCCTTCAGAAAAAAATTTCTATGCCTTCAAAACCTCTTGGTACTTGGTATTCATGATCATAAGTATTTGTAACCTCCACGTTAACATGATTAACTACCTTTGTAATCTTTTCAAAGATGATTTATTTCTGAGCTTACATCAATTGACTTACTATGTACTCTCCCGTACGAAAACATGGGGAGTAACATCATTTCCCCCTTTGGAACATTCATCCTTGAATGTTGATTGATGCGCTTATCGGTCTCATAACCTATAGCTCTTACAAATACTTTACTACTGTCATTTTCATATAGGCAACTATTTTGCAAATAAATCGATAGGCTAGGACATTCCCCCCTTTAGGCCTCTTTCTCACACCATGACTTGGGGCCGGAATTCTTTCAATCTCGTAACTATTGCTACCTTATGTCATGCAGCATGTACGACTCTGTCCTTGTATATGCGCCTATGTGACTCTTCTATCCTTTGTCCTCCAGCTTTTATCCAATCTCTAGGCCTCACTTTTTGAACATATATAGAGCTCCGACAAGCTGTCCCTCTAGACATCTATAAGTGTGCTAAAGTTCTTCGCTCAGTACTTGTCGAACTTACTACTATTGTTATATCTTGTTGCATAGCCTCAGTTATCTATGCTTATGGATTTACTATATCTAGGTTGCTTATACTATACCACAACACTTACTTTGATTTATTATTACCAAGGTCAGGTACCCAACTCCAGGTTACTCTCTCGCTACTTATCCTATATGCATAAATTTAAGTCCCTTAATGCTTCCTCATTACCTGTTAGTCTTAAGAATGACAACCTAATCTCATATCATACTTTTCAACATTTATCCATCTATTGTTGATTCATCATAATATTGATCTATAATCTACCACTGATAACTTGAACCTCATACGTAATACATTCTCACTAGGGCTCATGTCTCATCGGGAACATCTGCAGTTATTTGCCTGATCCACCTAGGAATGGTACTATACTTCGATAACCATATGTTATAGCATCCCAGGGTGATTCATCTTATGGGGTTTATTCTAATCCCATGCAATTCATGAAATGACTTCTTTTTGAATTATTACTCAATTGAAGGCCTAATTGTCATCCTCTTATCATTTATCACAATTATACTCTCATCTACTACCCGGGCAGTATTCCATCTTTTCTAAATGCCCCTAATCTTAAACTCCTCTGAGTTCATTCAATATATATTGAGCTTTTTATCACTTACAGAAACCATCAGCACTTTTGTTTTGATAGGTTTAATCCATAGGACTTACTTATTCTCGTCACCTTTGCACTCGCCTTTTTATTATCCTTAATCCTATCTACCTAAAACCTTGTCGCTCTACCATACTTTAGCTTACAACCTACACATATCTATTTATACTACTCGCAACCTTCCTTTAACTTGCTAGCACCATAGATTTCCTTATGTTATTCTGGAACATCAAGCGAGACATCATATCATCTCTAATTGTTCTTTACTCTCTTAACTATGCCTCTCAATACATAGACACCATAGGGTAGAAGATATGTCACTGACGACACCACTATCATTTGTGGATACTAAATCACGATGCATTAGCCATCTATCCAAAGTATGGACTATTCACAACCTTTTGTACTTTAGTATCTCTACCTTCTTTACCTTTACCTTTCTTATCTTTAAATCTTCCATTGTATATTTTGTCACTTTCATAACCTTCCTTCCACATAAGTGGAAATCACGTCCACAACTTGAAGCTATACTATAATACTTGCACCTCTAGTGCACACACAATCCGGTGAGAGATTCATACTTACTCCTTACGAGGCTAGTACTTTTCCAACCGGCTTTATTGTAGAGTCGTCATAGAATATGGTCGTTGTACTATCTCTAACATACCTCTGATATTAAGAGTGATACTGCAATGTTCTGAATCATGATTTCTGTAATTATCTAGATCTAATAATCAGACTCTTGATTTACTTAGCTGATGTAACTCTTTTGTAACGACCAAACCACTCATTTTGCATTATCGGACCCCGTTCCCCTAAATGAAACTTCCCATAGTGGCTTTTTATGATTTATGACTTGCGGGGACTGGTGGTCCGGGATTCGGAGGTGTTTAGAGTGATATAGGAACAATTGGTTCCTTAAGGTTGGTCGTTAAGGCCAAGTTTGTCTTCGGTCAATATTTTGGGTAAACGACCTCGGAATTGAGTTTCGTCAATTCTGATAGCTTTGTGTGATGCTTTTGGACCTGGGCGCATGCTCAGAATGGGTTTCTGATGACCTGGGAGCGTTTCGGCGCCCAATATTGAAATAAGAAGTTCCTTAAGTTCCTATTGTGGTTTTGGACGTGTTTTTGTGTTATCGAGGTCCGAACGTAATTCTGAGACTGGGAATAGTTCCGTTATGTCATTTATGACTTGCCTGCAAAATTTGGTGTCATTCCGAGTAGTATAGGTCGGTTCGGCGCTTTGTTAGCGAAGTCTAGAAAACTTAAAGTTCCTAAGTTTGGTTCTTGGGGTTTTGAGGTGTGATTTTGAGTTTTAGAGTTGTATTGGGTGTTCTGAACGCTCGAGCGAGTCCGTATTATGATTTGGGACTTGTTGGTATATTTGGATGAGGGCTCGGGTGGGCTCAGGGGCCTCCCGGGCACCCAACGGGGCTAAACACCAGCTAAAATAGTTGCTGGTGCACCTGATCTGGTGTGACCGCAGATGCGGGACCGCTCCTGCGGTCCCAAGCCTCGCAGGTGCGACCCCAGGTGAGGTCCCCCTTTCTTGCAGGTGCGGACAAAGGTCCGTAGGAGCGGAACCGCTGGTGCGGCCATCCCTCCGCAGGTGCGAACCCAGCCCTTCCCGTCAAGTTCCGCAGGTGCGAGCCCCAGCTCACAAGCGCAAGACCGCAGGTGCGGTCCCCGAGCCGTAGGTGCAGAATCCCTGTAGGCCAAGCAGTATATATTTTTTGAAACTCGGGATTTCACCCCTTCATTCATTTTCCTCCACCATTAGAGTCTTGTGAGCTTGGGAAGAGCACACCACAACCTAGCTACTGTCAAGGTAAGTTAATTCCACTTCAACACTAGTTTAATTCATGACCTTCTAGCTAAATCAACTACTAAGTCATTGAAAAATCAAGAATTGGGTAGTAATTTAGGGTTCTTGAGAAATTGGTGAATTACCCATTTATTGCTATAAATTCAAGTAGAAATCGTATATTAACGATCCTTAAGCTTCGGGTGACCGATTCTTTCGAGAATTTTCGGAAATTGAACGTGCGGGCCCGGGGTTGGATTTTGGGAATTCTTCAAGAACGTTGAATTATTGAGTAAATAGGATAATTTCCCTACTATGAGCATGCATTGATATAATTGTACCATATTTGGCTGGTTGCGAGTCCTCGGGGGTAAGGTTCGGAGTTCCGGCGCATCCTGGTCCGAGGGGTAGATTCGACACGAGGTGAGTCTCCTTTATAACCTTGTAAGGGGGAATTGTCCCCCTAGGTGATTTAAATGCTATATGTGATAATTTATGGGGGCTACGTACGTACAAAGTGACGAGAGTCCGTACGTAGCGACTATTACTATTATGTCCGGGTAGTTAGGCCCACATCATGTCTTGTGTTTTACTTAATATAAATTATATGCTTAATGAATTAACATTACATGTTGCTTATTTCTCCGAAGTTATGAAATTTGAGAAAAACTTGTAAGAAAGTTTTCCACTTAAAATTATTCTCTTTTAAAAAGGAATAATGTGTGTGCATGTGACCGCTTTGCAATTTACATTCTACGAGCGGAGTGTGATTTCTCCCACTCTTATGGGAACGGGTCGTACGCCACGGCGGATTGAGAGATACATTTTTGGTACGGGCCGTTCGATCCTCGGCAGTGCATAAAGAGGGATTGAGAGATGCACTTTTGGTACGGGCCGTTCAATCCTCGGCAGTGCATAGAGAGGTTGAGAGATGCACTTTTGGTACAGGCCGTTCGATCCTCGGCAGTGCATAGATGTGAGTACTTTGTGGAGAGGTGCACTTTTGGTACGGGCCGTTCGATCATCGGCAGTGCACAGACATGACTATCTTATGACTCCGGTCGGTTATCCTTACCATGCATGCGTATGATTTATTTGTTACTAAATTCATGGATATTGATCTGACAGATATTTGGGCAAAAAGTGAAGTGGTAATTGTTTCATTTATTCCCAGTATTCTTCCTGGATTTCAGTATCTTACATATATACTTGTTGCTTCACTGTCTTTACATGCCTATTGTTTCCATTACATTCTGTTAAATTATATTGTTGGACCTTAGTCACTACCTCTTCGAGGTTAGGCGGGATACTCACTGGGTACATATGTATTTATGTACTCATGCTGCAGTTCTGTACTTAATTGTACAGGTCTTGAGGCTGGTGTTTCTGGTTATCCGACCGGAGCTTTACATATATTCTGGACCTGACTCCACGGTGAGCTGCCTCCCTTGGCGATTCTCAGCAGTGCTATGAAGTTTATCTTTTTTTTATTTCTGTCTACTTCTCTTAGACAACAGTACAATTTGTATCATCTTTTGTATATTCTACTAGTTCGCCTGTTGACTTGTGATACTAGTTCCTGGCACGTACATAGTAGACTCTTTATTTTGGGATTATATATATTGGATCATGATCATTGTGGCTGTATTTACTTAAGTTGGTTAATGTTTTCGCTTTTGTTTAAATGATCTAAGCTTAAAACTTTGGGAATATGTGGGGTTGGTATGTTAAATAAGAATAATCTCACTAGTAACCAGTTGTTGGCTTGCCTGACTCCGGTGTTGGGCGCCATCACGACCTGTGTTGGATTTTGAGTCGTCACAACATGGTATCAGAGCACTAGGTTAACATAAGTCTCACGAGTCACGGGCAAACCCAGTAGAGTCTTGCGGATCGGTACGAAGATGTCGGTACTTATCTTCAGGAGGCTATAGGGGGTTAGGAAACCTCTCTTTGTTCTTGTTCTATCGTGCAGTCGATGATTTATTAAATTCATTATTCTATTCTCTCACAGATGGTGAGGACACCCGCATCTGATGTTCCATACCTGGGAAGGGCCGCTACCCCCGCTGTTAGAGGCCGGGAGAGGGCACCGGCCCGTGGTAGGGGACGAGGGCGTCCCAGAGCTATTCAGGTCCCGCCACCAGAGGACCCTATTATAGAGGAGCAGGATGAGGTGCCTCCAGCAGGTCCTGCATCAGTAGAATTTATGACGGCGCCAGGCAACCATGGGCCGTATAATGAGATTTATGGACACTATGTCCCAGGCTGGTTTATTTCCAGCAGATCCTGCCACTTCATAGGTGGGAGGGGGAGTCCAGACCCTTACCGCCCAAGCCGCAGGACAGACAGCTGCAGCACATCATACCCCGGGTACACTACCCATGGGTGGTACCCAGCTTGTAGTAGCAGCACCGGAGCCCAGACCAGCTGCGGATGGCAATCGGCAGAAGATGTTAGACAGATGGACTCGATTGCGCCCTCAAGGGTGAGCGAGGTGATGATGCCCCGAACTTCATTGATAGGTGCAGGGATAGACTGCACAACATGGGGATCCTAGCATCCCATGAAGTGGATTTCACCACATTCCAGTTAGAGGGCAGAGCTCGCAGGTGGTGGCAGTCTTATATTCTCAGCAGGCCAGCATATTCTCCTACTGTCACTTAGGAGCAGTTCACACAGATGTTCTTGGACAGATATATTCCACCCTCTGAGAGGGAAGAGCTGCAGGGTCAGTTTGAGCGGTTAGAGCAGGGGCAGATGTCCGTGACAAATTATGAGGCCAGATTTTCAGAGCTGTCACGCCATGCACTTATGATATTACCCACCGATGTTGAGAGAGTGTGGAGGTTTGTAGCAGGGTTGCATCCAGTTATTAGATCCACCATGGCTCGAGAGGTGGATATGGGTACTCCTTATCAGCTCTTAGTAGAGAGTGCTCGTAGGATCGAGGGTTATCGGTTGAGGAGCAGAGAGTAGGGCCAGCAGGACAAGAGGGCTAGGTTCTCAGGAGATTTCAGGGATGCCCCATCTAGGAGCAGAGGTCACTTTGGGGGTGGTCAGCCCAACAAGCCTTCTTATTCAGCACCTCCACTACCTCCCCGAGGTGTTCCAGTTAGGCCCTAGTTCAGTGCCATGCAAGAGCGCTCCTACCATCCTCCAGCCATTCAGAGTTCACGCATTGGTTATCCTAGTCATCCGAGATCCTCCGGCCCTTATTTCAGTTCTATGCTTGAGGGCTCTCACCTCCCTCCGACCATTCACGGATCTTCCTCGGGGAAGCAGACTATGCCACCTAGGAGTTGTTATGACTGTACAGATCCAGGTCATATGAGGAGGCAGTGTCCCAGGTATCGGGGCAAGGCCGTACACCAGGGCTATCAGCCGATGGGTCCGGCACCAACAGTCCGACTACCTAGAGGTGGAGGACAGGTCTGCAGGGGTCATTCTAGAGGCTTTCGACGAAACTTATTTCCTTCAATTTGCTAAGCTTATAACCCTTCAAAACCTCTTGGTATTCATGATTTTAAGCATTTGTAACCTCCACGTTAAAATGATTAAATACCTTTGTAAACTTTTCAAAGATGATTTAATTTATGATCTTACATCAATTGACTTACGACATACTCTTACGTACGCAAACATGGGGTGTAACAGTCCCATATTTTCGAACTGGTCTTCAACCAAGGCCCGATTTAGATTGAATCTTCGACCCCCATCATCTTAGACAGTCTCATCATAAACTCTACGAGCTACCTCAGCGGCTATTCATGCAGCTTCTTCTTTATGTTGTGTTGCCTCTTTTGCAGCTAAATCTACCTCGTCGCCACCATTATTAGCCACGTGCTCTTTAGTTGAAGGTTTCCCCAAGAACTTTCCGTTGTGTTCTTTCTCTGTCCTCAAATGTCGCAGACTCTTTTCCACCTCTGGAATGTATAAAATCAATTCTTTTGAAGAAGATTGAGTCATACACGAGACAAGTCAACATGTTGCCTGAACACGGAAGAGAAAACATGTGACAAATAAAATGAATCAGGTGCCTGAAATAGCACCAGAAATTATTTTTAATACTATTGATTTCCAGGGATTGATTTCCAATCCTTGGCAATGTCGCCAAAATTTGACAAAAGCAAAACACAACAAAATATTGATGCTCGCTAGCCAAAGATAGTATAGTTAAATTATCGTCTCCACAAGGATTGGATTTAAACAATGCTCTAGTAATTTCTGGTTTAACTCTTATTCAAGATAATCAAAACTTTATTTGTGATGATTCCAAACTAGGATTAAATACTAAATTAAAGCAATTGACAATTGATTGTAAAGAACCAGAGGTTAGCAGAGTTGGTTTCTTATCAATGTAAGAAATAAGGTTTTTGACATGATAGGTACAAGATTGTTATTCTAAATAAGGTACTCAAATCCTAAAAATGCACTCTATTAAAGTGTAGGCAAAATTTTCAAATTTCTCTTTAAAATCCATGTTTTAGGTGTAGAAATCCATGGAGAATCAAGATATTACCAAATTCAAGTGAAATTACTTACCTCCAATATAGTACTGAAATACCTCTTCAAAATCTATTCATCTCGAAGTCTATGGCACAAAATATGAAAGAATGGGCAAAATCTCGAAATATACAACTTATAAAGTCTGCCCAAAAGTACCATGCACTATCGTGCTCTAGTGCTCCGTAATCGCAATGCACAAAATGTTACTTCCCAAGATACACCTACGAGATCGCAAATGAAGAATCATGATCACGAAAGCCAAACAATCACACACCTTTACGAATGCAAAGGATAACTTCCAAACATTCCAACTTCGTCGAACGTGTCCGCATCAAAATTAGACATTTTGGATTACAATAAAATGTTGCATACAAGTTCTTATCAACCTTTAAACATAGATAAGCTTCAACACGTAGTCATAGAATTAACAAAACATGGACATACATTCACATGATCCAAAGGCATAATATAAGCCTAACCCTGTCCGGCTACCATCATAACCTTGCTATGCATACGCTCGTTACCTCGCATATGCGTGGTACATAAATAAGGTAACAAGTAGCATAGAATCACATATGGGAGAATTCTCTTTTACAGGGATAGACAAGAGACTTACCTCATCTCGACAAGATTTAAATCATTAACCATCTTTTCTTTCAAATTTAACTCCAAATGATTCAGATATAGTCCAATATAACGCAATAACATCAAACAAAGCTATATAAATTAATTCCAAGGAATAAGGCTTCAATCTTTAATCAAATTCCCAAAAGTCAACAAAAATCAACTTGTATTCACATGGTAAAAACTGTAGTATATGGGTAGAACCAAACTACCCATAATAGCACGAGTCCAAATATATGATTAGATTTCAAAATCGAGCCCAAATCGGTACTCAAATCCTAAAAATGCACTCTATTAAAGTGTAGGAAAAAATTTCAAATTTCTCTTTAAAATCCATGTTTTAGGTGAAGAAATCCATGGAGAATCAAGATATATTACCAAATTCAAGCGAAATTACTTACCTCCAATATAGTACTGAAATACCTCTTCAAAATCTATTCATATCGAACTCTATGGCCCAAAATATGAAAGAATGGGCAAAATCTCGAAATATACAACTTATAAAGTCTGCCCAAAAGTACCATGCACTATCGCGCTCTAGTGCTCCATAATCGCACTGCACAAAATGTTTCTTCCCAAGATACACCTACGAGATCGCGAATGAAGAATCATGATCACGAAAGCCAAACAATCACACACCTTTACGAATGCAAAGGATAACTTCGAAACATTCTAACTTCGTCGAACGCGTCCGCATCAAAATTAGACATTTTGGATTACAATAAAATGTTGCATACAAGTTCTTATCAACCATTAGGACCTAACAAGGTCTCAAAACCACAATTAGAGTCTGAAAGTCAAATTCTGGTCAAATTTGTTAACTCTCCAACTCTTTAAATTGCCAACTTTCGACGAATAGAGCCAAAACATTCTAGGAACCTCCAAAACCAAATTTGAATGCACGTCCAAGTTCAAAATTATAATACGAACCTATTGAAACCATTTAATTATAATTTTGAGGTCGTTTATCCACAAGTCACCTTCAACTCTTCCAACTTTAAGCTTCCATAATAAGAATTTCTCTTCGAAACCAATCCCGAACCTATCAAAAACCCACACTATCCCTACACACAAGTTTTAATACATCACATGGAACTACTCAATGTCTTAAACCATTGAATGAATGCTAAAGCTAGAAACAACTGGTCGGGTAATTACATTATCCCCTCTTAGACATATATTAGTCATTGAACGTGCCAAGAGTCATTCGAAAGCTATAAAATAATTGTACAAACTCAACTTACACACACCCATTATTTATCCCAACCTTAATCCATATACATCCATTAACACATTTCTGACTAAAGATTCTTCCTTCAATCTTAGTCTATAAGTCGTTTAATAAAATTTCAATATCTGAAACTTCTTGTAAAACTCGATCCTTGTATATATACATTGTATCAGTCCTCACAAGCTGCATCAAATCATTAATGTACTTCCAAGATGTAACCACATGATGTACCCCATAGCTCATTCATTCATAGCAATGTCTCCAACCCGCAATAATTGCTCATTACTAAAACCGGTATTAGTAATATACCTCATATCAAATAAAACCTTGTTCCAAGCATTCTCAACACCTCTTATGATGAAAGGAACATA
Source organism: Nicotiana knightiana (assembly GCA_005239525.1). Classification (NCBI taxonomy): domain Eukaryota; kingdom Viridiplantae; phylum Streptophyta; class Magnoliopsida; order Solanales; family Solanaceae; genus Nicotiana; species Nicotiana knightiana. The sequence continues at coordinate 69,201 of ML384401.1, read as the reverse complement.
TAAAAATTCATAACCACCCATCAAATCAACAAGTCATTGAGTTTTCTTATCCGAGAAGAACAATTTCCAAATTTTGGGTTGATTAATGATATTCTTTTTTCAAACATACCTTATTCCAATGTGATTCAAGTTCTAACTGCTCGACCGATAGGCCACACAAAATTCCACCTAGAACCTCATATGATGCGATCCATGCACCAAACAAGAAACAACTCAAATATGCCCAATAATGGAAGGAGAACCCAATTATGATAACTATCCAACAACTATAAAAGATATAACAACAAAAGCGAAATGGTATAAATCCTTCTCCAAAGGGACAAAGGAAACACACAAAATGAGCACAAGGCATCATATCCCAACATAACACCATTGTGGCATGCAACCCCATCCAAGCATATCAATCCCATGGAATGCACATTAGGCCAAAATTATTATATCCACCGAACACATGTGTATCAAAAACAAGCGCGTAAAGTGTATAAACATAACTATAGAGAGATGGATAACATAATACGCTACGAAAATGGTGAGCACGACTAAAGTGCAATAAGAAAATCAACATCTCAAGAGCCATTTTGCTCTCATATCGCCATAAGTCCTAAACAGGACCGCAACATGTATTTGGATAATCATGTGGTCTCACAATCCATCATAGCATAAAGGAGTAACACATGAAATATATTAGAGAATGAATAAGATCCATTCTATCTGATGACACATCCATAGTAAATGCTGCGCTAAGTAAGCAAATTCAGTCCAGTGTAGAAAACATATTCACATTAGTCGTACCAATGGCCCCAAACCGACTCAAACGATTCAAAAAAAAAAAATATATATATATATATATATATATATATATATCATTCCAAAATTCCACAGTGACCATGTCCATGACACATACAGTTAGTTGTCTAACCCTTGACACAATTTCAGAGTGCACAATCAAAGGATAGTCTACCTATATGAAAATTCAATCTCTAACCTCAAGAAGACAAACATTCCATACCTGGTCTCTAACTCCCTCACTTAGATGACTGCCACATCATACATACACAATCACATTATGAGAAGTACTTTCATAAATCTTCCACACCGAGAAGAAAACATGAACATCAACGAATATCAACTACGTGATTTCTGTAATACTAACCAAGCATCTATAAACTAAAACACAGTGCGTCTTCTGCAACACACACCCTTCTCAGGCGATATAATATAGTCCTAATATACTCTAAAATATCTAAAATCTCTCATACCATCTAGGACTCATGACCTTCCTTTCAAAACTGAACCATACCTTGCCAATTCAATCCCAATCCCAACGACTCATTGTGTCTATCATACTATTATATGAAAATTTCAGAACCATCATATCAACTCTGAATCACAAGTAGGGAGGTCCTCCTAATTAATACTCCATCAACCATAAACCTTCTACTTAACCAAAATGCAGGAGAAAATCACAATACGTGACAAACTTTCCATACCCGTAGAAGACATCAACCTCAAGGCATGGTCAAAACCATCATAAACTATTCGAAACCCGTTTGCACGTAACCAAGCCATCAGAACTGAATCTCTCTAAATCAAACAATCCTCTCAGTCGCCAAACCAAAATATCCAATAGCAAAAGTTCTTGTGATGCCCTATCATACCAAGGGAATCGATCATTCCCTTTACCATGCTTGTCTAAGTTGTTGCTACACTGATCTCACTCATGTAGAGAACTCATGACCCTCCTTCAAGGCAACACTTCTCTTTCCCATTAAATTATGGCCCTTAACCAAAACTCATCGCAAGTGGTCCCAAAATGCAACTATATCGACCTAAGACCCATAAACCACTTTATTATTTCTCATGCACCCAAGAGTACCTCAAACCAAAATGATTGTGATGAAGAGACCTTCTATGATTCAGGAGTTTATTATCACTTCTCATATACTGCATCGCAAAACAGATAATGATACAGAAATACTCCAATTCTCTTTCACAATCCAAGGCAAATCTCACATCCTTTGCCACACATGAATCTAGAAATCCTTAGGTACCGCATATTTGATCTTGAACCTACTAGAACCTTTCTCGAGTGTTACCCACTCTGTCCTAGTCCCGAATGTATAACCAAAAATGCCAAATGACTAGTGCTCCATTAGCACGGGAATACTCAAAAAGAATCAACCTCGTCCTCATGCAATCGAGTGAAACCTTTCCCATTCCACACCACATCCATAAGGAATGTCAAACCTGAGTCATTCCACAACCTCCATATATAAATAAGATGTACTCCATCATGCATCCAACAAATTCCTTTCTCTAATCATCCTCGATGTCATCCTCCTCAAGTCATAACTAATCCACAAGCGTACCGAAGTCCAAAAACTACAACAAAACACATGTCCATATGATCTAATCATCGATGGTAGACTCCCCCACTTGTCTTTAAGCCACCAACACACCACCATGAAAGACTTCTCCCCCTTAGCCACCATGATCTCGCACTATTACTCAAAAGAATTTCTCTTAAGCTCATGTTGCACAAACCATAATTCATCAAAAATTATTTGCCCATATGCACACTCAACCTTGTGATAATCGTGCCATCTTCCTCAAATGATCCATACTTATATCGTAGTACATACATCCCACCGAATAGAAGGTAAACCTATTTGTAGGAACCCCATAAGAAATTATACAACCTCTAACCTTCTCATAGGAGATAGCCCACCAGTTTAGCCTTATATCGACATCCTTCTCTGACCTTGTCATGGGTATAAACATAACATAATCAGTCAACCTCCCGACTCTACACTCGTCTTCTAGCTATAAGAATCTGTTTCATCCCACCAATGAACAACTAAAAGGTCCATCAACACATCCTAAACTCAAGACTCTATTGCGCACCAAGATGATAATCAAGCATCCATATTCCTTTTGTATCTCAAGCAGACCCCTCTCGCCACATTTGAACTCTTTTAATGTAACAAGTCATCACTGGAATGAAATATATAGACTCGGTCAATGGTCTACAATGACCCACATAACATCAAAATTCCTCAAGGCCCATGGCAACCCTACCACAAAATCCATAATGATATGCTCCCACTTCCACTTCGTTATAGCCATTTTTTGAAGCAAACCATTTGATATTTGATGCTCATACTTGACCTTTTGATAATTCAAACACCGCAAAACATTACCAATAATGTCTTTTGTTCATCCTCCGCCACCAATAATGGTGCATCAAGTCACGATACATCTTTGTAGCACCCGGATGAATATAATATTGCAAACCATGAGTCTTCTCAAGTAAATGGAAAATATAATACTGACGATCCTTAACGCGCTCAAAAAGGATGCTTGCTTAACAACACAAGCGAGAACTCTACTAAGCTCGAAAATCTCCAATCTCAAAATTCTATTAGCCTAGGCCTCTCCTCAGCTGGAATGAATGCAAAGCTACCCATACTCTCTTCTACCCTAATTCAAATCCTTCTTCTAGAACGAATGCTAAAGATTTTGATGATCTGTATAAACCTCACATGACTAATCATATATATAATACCTCCAACTCTTAGGTACGTGCACAACAACCACCAAATCTAAGTCAGAAACAGAACAATTCTTCTCGTGGAGATTCAACTGTCGCAACACATATGCAATCAAACTACCTTTCTATATCAACACCGCGCTAAGACCATTGCACGAAGAATCACAATACATTTTGTACGGCCCCAAACCAGTCGGCAACACCAACACTGGGGTTGTAGTCAAATCAATCTCGAGCCTCTGAAAGCTACATACATTAGACAACCTAAAAAGGAAAAACTTTTCGAATCAACTTGGTGAATGGGGCTGTAATGGATGGAAGCCTCTCTTCAAATTGATTATAGTAGTCAGACCTCAACACAGGGGAAAATATCCCACACCATAGGTGAAGCATCATCACAAACCGTTGGTGCTCAGCGGATGTCGAGCACTCGATCACATACAAATTAATAGGAAGGAACTAAGATAAAAGCTCTACACTGAAATAAAGTCTCATGATAAGGAAGAAAGGAGAAAATTCATAAATCCCTATAGCCTCTCATGGATTGATAATGACGTCTCTATGCTGGTCTAAAGACTTTACGAGGCATGCTCGTGACTTGTGAGACCTTTTGAACATAGATCTCTGATACCAACTTGTCATGATTCTAGGCAAGCGAATTCTCAACAGTAGTAACAGAATCCAATCATTAAACCATTAACTAATTCATGATATCATTAGCAACGCGGAATAAGTTTCAAAACAAATATCATAAATACAAATGTCTAAGACACAGTATAACACGACCACAACTGTCTAACAACGCCTAAAGTCTAGGGTGACAACATCACAAGAATCAATAAGAGTGAATAATCTCAACCAAATGCAACATCTATCTGGAAACAAAGTACATAGATAGAAATAGATAAATGTGAAAGGGGGACACCATGTGTTGTAGACCAGATCAAGTAAAGTAGCTCACCATGAAGTCTCTAACCAAGCTCCTAAGTAGCTGAATGAGTGCTACTAGTACCTACCTTAGAATCTGTAAAAAATGTGCAAAAGTGTAGTATGAGTACAAAATTACAATACTCAGTAAGTATCAAATCCAGCCTCGAACAAACCGTGGCGAGGGATTAACACTGACACTTACTAGCAGCTCATAAGCATGTGAAACATATTTAGAACATGGAATAACACATCATATCATCAACCGAGTATATCAGTAGAAACATAGTAAATCTAAAATTTAGACATGTTTTTCGAACGAGGAATAGAGTACAATATCAACTATCTAAATTCTTTTCATAATTATGATATGTGTCAGTCAATGTTCATACATATATAAGAGTATGTTCATGAGACTAGGCTACCAATGCATGCTCATGATCCAATACCAAAACCTCAATGCATAAATCAATATAACAGACACCGGTCACGTGTCCAAACTAGCACCAATATGGGTGCTTGCGCTCAAAGGGCCCTAAATAACATGAGTAATCACCTGACTCCGAGGAATGGATCCAATCCAAGTGGCCTTGACAACTTACAGCATGATCCCCAAATAATAATATTGTGGCGCGCAACCCGATCATACAAGAACTTGAATAGAAAATTAAAGCACAAGACATAAAATTCAAACAACTTTAATTCCTAATTCCATATTATATGTAAATTACAATGTGAATATGAAGTCAAGATTGAATAATTTTATTCCTAATTCAATAACATATATAAATTATAATAGAAATTAAGGATTACTCCTATCAAAGAAAAATATATCTCAAATTTTATTCTCTTCTCTTTTTTTCCTTCAAAAGAAGCTTAGTTTTCATGTTACTCAAGGCTCAAAATCATAGTTATACAACTTAATCCGACAAATATTGACCTACCCAAAGATTTTTATAGAGCAAAGAAATTGGGTTTCAATTTGAGTCTTTCATCAGAGAGGATTAATTATTGTGATAAAGGTTGCATGTTATTCTATAATGATATGCAGGTTTAGAAAATTATAAATTTTGTAACCAACCTTGTTGCAAAGAAGTCACAAATGCTAAATAGAAGAAGGTTCCACTTAAGTCGATGCACTACTTACCCCTTATACTAATATTAAAGAGGTTGTATCCATCAATGAACTTTGCTCCTTATATGAGATGGCACTATAAACACAGAAGACCAGATGATGTTCTATGTAATCCGTCAAATGGAGAAGCATGTATTATGTGCTAATGGATTCACTCCATTTGCAGTCTCAGTTGTACCATATTCATGTTGGCTAGTGATTGTCATGCCATATAATATTTTGACTGGTCAGTGTGTGTATGCCAATTCCATATTTTCTTCTAACTTGTATTTTTCGAGTCCCAACAATCCAAAAAAACTTATTGATGTGTGTGTGTGTGTGTGTGTATATATATATATATATATATATATATATATATATATATATATATATGCAGCCCCTGGTTGATGAGTTGAAGTTACTGTGGCATCAAGGTGTGGAAATATATGATATATCACATAAGCAAATTTTTATATTGTGTGCCTCTTTAATATGGATTATAAATNTATATATATATATATATATATATATATATATATATATATATATATATATATATATATATATATATATATGCAGCCCCTGGTTGATGAGTTGAAGTTACTGTGGCATCAAGGTGTGGAAATATATGATATATCACATAAGCAAATTTTTATATTGTGTGCCTCTTTAATATGGATTATAAATGATTTTTTTGCTTATGGAATGATGTTTGGTGGTCAACTACCGTAAATTTAACTTGTCCGACTTGCATGGAAGAACACATGGAGATAACAACACATGGTTTGACTGTCATCGCCCTTCCTTGCCAATGGATCAGGAGTTTAGGAGAAATACCAGTGGATTTATGAAGAACAAAACTTATTATGAGGAGCCACCGCAAATCTTGTCGCCAGAAGAGATTTGGAATACAGTTAGGAATCCATAGTCTTGTAAGATAGCGGGTTATGGCGTAACACATAACTGAACCAAAACAGAGCATATTCTGGGAGTTACCTTATTGGAAGCACAATCTTCTTCGACATAATCTTGATGTCATGTATATCGAGAAGATATTTTCTTATAACTTGATTAATACTGTGGTGGATGTCAGCAAGAAGACAAAAGATAACTTTAAGGTCATGATGGAATTGAAAGAATATCGTAGGCGAAGTAAGCTGTACCTGACATATTTGAACAATAAGATTCAGAAGCCTAAAGGTAGTTACACATTCACTTTGAATGATAGATGAGAGATTCGTGATTGGGTTAACAATTTGAGGATGCCTGATGAATATGCGTAAAACTTATCCAGGTGTGTTGCATTGAAAGATATGAAAATGCATGATATTCACATTTTCATGGAATCTTTGATGCCTATTACATTCAATGCTTTGCCTATTATAGGTAAAAATGTGCTTCCTCCATACAAAATAATTGAAATAAAGCACAACGGGAGGTATAGACTCTCTGACCAATTAATCATTGAACAAAATGTGAAGCATGTGTATTATGCACCTTATTCTTTGTTCAATAAGAAGGCCGCGTGGTGAGTAGTGATAACAATATAGCCTGTGGGTAGAGTAGAAGTCGATGATGCATTAGATTTAGTGTATTAGAATGACATTGCAAGTGTTGAAGCAATGGTAGATGAAGAAGTAGCAGGTGAATTGCAGGATATTTAAGGTTTCTATGAAGAATTCGATTCTTCAGTCCTTAGATCAAATCAAAGTGAGTACGAGGAAGTAACTACCATGGAAAACAAGGACGGAGATTCAATTAATGAATATGAAGCAAGCGACCATGAAGAATTATATGCTAAAAATGAAACCAGTGATGGTGAAGATGAATATGATCAATATGAAGAAAGCGATGAGGATTGATTTGCTTGTGTGTTTTATGAATTGTTTGGTTTCTTATGTTATTCCTTATCTTATTGTATTATTTATATATTTTTTTGGACTTTTTATATGTTATTTCTTTAATCATTTTAATATGTAGAAGAATTACTTTATATTTTTAAATGACATGTTAATATTTTTTTATTATATCTGTTTTACTTAAATTGCACACATGGCTTCTAAGGGTAAAGAACATAAACAATCTAAGTACCATATACAAGTCACATTCCTTCACATATACCAAGTATGAGTCCTCCTCCTAGTTTTTCTCGTCCTTCTTAGTCGACCTCCTTACCACCCGAGTTTTTTAGAGTCCCCTCTCCCGTCTAGCACTTTGCTGACCAATAGTGGTTCAAGATATCTGGCTTCCACTTTTGGAGAAGTGAAATACTAATGAATGAAAGCAGAAGAGTGACAAAGAAAAGGCAAATAGAGCCTCCGGTAAGGATGGATCATTGCACATCGGAGGTTCAATTAGTTTTGTGGCCCATCAATTGAGATTGGTAATTTATTTATAAAAATTTTCTTACGATTACTTATATGAGATCAAACATATATTGAATTATATTTTTATTTTGATAGGAAAAGGCACATGGGGGAATGTATATCATGCTCATGTGTTTGAGGCGACACATAAGAAGAAAGAGGAGGATGAGGAGGAGGAGGAGGAGGATGGTACAAGATGATGGGTTGAACTGCGTGTATCAGAGACATATGTAAGATTTTAAACTCAATACTAGTTTTTTTGGTTAAAATTAGTTTGTTTATATAATCTTTATCGTTTTTATTTTAGGAAGGGTATCAAAGAAGATTGGAAGAATGGAAACAAACTCAGCATGATTCCCAACCGTCACCCGAAAATATGACTTCAATATGGACACAAGAAGCCGGTGAAGTAAATAAAGGTATAGATTTTTCTAGTAATATTCGTTTTAATATTAGTAATATTCGCTTTAATATTAGAATTATTTAGTAATTTTAGTTTTATATAATATTTATCATTTTTTCTTTAATTCTCATAAAAATAAATAAACGTAGAGTCTACGGTCTTGGAGTACACTCATCCCCCAGTCGTCTAACCGCATTATTTAGTGGTGTTTCTGCTTCACCCGAAGAAATTGAGACAATGTGGACATAAATTAATAAATTGTCGCAAGAATAGCTCACTGCTCAAGAAATAATAAGCATGATACGGATATTCATGAAAAAACATAACAATCAACGTACAATAGAGGAATCTAATAATGAGGAGACTGGAACTGACGAGGAGTAGTATTTGGAATGTATAATATGATATTTAGACTTGATTTATTTTCACTTGGTTTTTAGACTTGGTTCGTTTTAGACTTGGTTGCTTGTGAATGTTATTTGTTAATGTATATTAGACTTGAATGTCAATTTGATTGAAACTTTTAGACTTTAATATGGTTTAATAGAATTTACAAACAAGTTTTATATTTGATGTTTTGGGCCCAAATGCGTGAGAAATTGTAATATAGGTTGAATGACATTATTTATTTGATTTGGTATGGGACATAGCTTAAAAACACCAGAATTCTGTCGAAATTTACCAAATTTTGCGTCTGATTTTCGACCACTATCGTTGGAATCTTTAACTGAAAATTCTTAGATTTTCGGGTCGAAAAGTTTAATTAATTATTAAATTACTTTAATATGATTATAATTAATTATCAAAAATACTGACCAAATCGGTCGAAATAATTATAATTTAATTAATATTTATTTTTCAATTTGCGACTGAATCGGTCGCAAATTTAGCGTCCAAACCATCCAAATAAAAATTAATTTTATTCGGTAAACTAGAAATTTTCTATGTGCGACCAAATCAGTTAAAAGTTTACCGATTCGGTCGCAACTTTTTTACGGTAATCAATTTTCCGACCACTTAAAATTCGTCAAAAATTTATCAGAAATAATAATTTTTCGATCAATTTTCAGAAAATTGACATTTTCTAGTAGTGATTTCTAAAAGGAACAACTGTCGGTTGAAGAGGCATATTTGAATCGAAAGAAAGTGGTTAAGATTCCTATTAGTAGAATTGTATAAAGGTAAACGAAGACATACAAGACAAACCGTATAGGAGAGGCAAATTTAGACTTTTCTTCCCAGTAAACAATTTGTGAACAAATACAAAAGAAGTTTTCATGTAAGTCGATCCAATTCTTGACCTAATCTAACGTATAAGCTTAAACTCTATTTCAAGCAGTTTTTAGTGTTTTCCAAGTAGTACATAGCTTCTTTTCTTACGTTACATCTCTCGTATGATTACACAAAAATTTGGGATAATAAACAAAGGTTTAAACCACCGCAACTTCTTATTCAAACTAACTTATGATCACCCAAATCATGATAATAGATCGATTTTACTTCCATAAAATTCTACGTCACTATTCTATTCGTTTCAATTTATGTGAACTTGTTTTATTGGGCACGAAGTTTTATAAAAATAAAAAAAAAATTGAATTTTTGGTTCTAAGCAAGTCAAAAAAAGACCCAGAGTATTTTTGTGGTTATAAATGCGTCTCATTAAGGGTAGAATTGAAAATTTAAGCTAAATTATTTTCAAATTTTGAAAAGATCTATTCTTTTTGGAACGGACCAAAAAGAAAATATGTTCACATAGACTGAAACTGAGGGAGTACATGTTTTCTCTTTTCTTTTTCTTTATTTCAAGGAAAAGGACCCAGTCACTTGACTTCATTGACTGTGTCATGATGATTATATTTCATATGATAAAAAGTCAACCTTACAATGAATATCATGCTTAGTTCCCAGAATCATAAAGAAATACAGTATATATTTGCAACTCTGATTACTGAATACTGCAGCTTGATAGGTTAGTGAGTACTAACTTGGACTTCGTCAATAACGTTACACATGCATGTCCAGGCCGACATGCCATAACAGATATTGATTTAGTCAAAAGTCAGAATCATGCTAAATTAGGTTTATTTTTACATTGTTGAAGATAATATATCATGTTTGAAATATTATACGTAGAGAAAGACCAATTTGCCTAACTTATCTGTCGGGAAAAGGGTTAATTTTGGCCATCTACTATGCGAAAATGATCACATTTATCATTCGTTATACTCTTGACGCAAAATTATCCTAGCCGCTACACAAATAGTCCAAAGATATCCCTCTTCCTTTAAAAATATCCAAGATGGAGGTTCAATAATCCCCATGCATGTGGCATACCACCTCACCGGCCCAACCTACTTTACCCCTGCCTACTTTTTCTTTCACGCTAGCACCCTCCCCTCCGCCAGGACCACCACCATTTTCACCGGTTCCTGCCTCATAGTTGTGATTCTATTTATGATTTGCTTATTGCTATAAAAATTTTGCGCATAAAAAGGATTGAAGTAATTTTTAATTAATTATCCAATAGTATTTTCTTTTTTAGAATTTAGGTTTATAATTTCTTTTTGAAATAATATTATTAATTTTGAAAATCTGATAATTTACAGCTTGTTTGGATGGTTGTTACACATTGTTTCATAATGTATGTTATTGTATTGTATTGTATTATTGTACTGTATTGTTTAATGAATACAATGTTTGGAAAGATTGTATCGTTTGCTATTGTTTCATGATATCATATTTAAAATAACAATACGATACAATACAATACGTAACTAACCATCCAAATAAGTTGTTAAAGTGCTGTAGTACTGTGAACTATAATATTTTCTGTCGAGTAGAAATAAGACTAAACATAATCTCTCAAATTCTTGGTTGTACTGGGGATATCCTAATAACCTTATTGATAAAGGATTCTGTGAGTTTCCCCACATTATATAAGGACTGACAAAAATGTTATTGCAGACTACCTATCAAGAAAAAGGTACCTAAACTGATGAAAGGCAAGAAATAAAAGATTTATTTGCAATCCTTACTACTCTATGGATAGTATGGGAAAAAGATTACAACAGCTAAAAGAAAGCAAGCTAAGTCAACAGCATGACTATAAAGATGCGGAGCTAAGTCGATCGGAAGACTCAAAATTTCCAGAGTTAGAGGGAGACGTTGGGAAACTCCGAAAAACCCATAACAATGTTTGTTTACATACAGCTGCAGGTACAAGTAAACAAGTTAATAAGAAACCATATACCAATGCCAATTTGAATAACTGCAATCCTTACTACTCTATCTTTACATATGGATAGTATGGGAAAAAGATTACAACAGCTAGAAGAAAGCAAGCTAAGTCAGCAGCATGACTATAAAGATGCGGAGCTAAGTCGATCGGAAGACTCAAAATTTCCAGAGTTAGAGGGAGACGTTGGGAAACTCCGAAAAACCCATAACAATGTTTGTTTACATACAGTTGCAGGTATAAGTAAACAAGTTAATAAGAAACCATATACCAATAACCATTTGAATAACATAGTTGATAAACCGTTTACTCCAAAAATACCAAAGGAAACATTAATTACACCACCACAAACCTCTTCTATTTATCTCCCATTTTAATTGTGGTTCCGTATAAGATCCTGAATAGTACCTGCAGTGATGTTCTATTTTTTCTTTATCATATTTATATTTAAGAATTCCCCCATAGCTATGATTACTTGAATCTGTTTCTACTATGTAGGTAAATTTTTTATTTTCATCTGAAAAATATAATTTTGGTAATTTTTTTGCATAATATTTTGACCTTTTTTATTTGTTCTTTATTTTTTTCATCAAAACNTATTTCAGTTCCTCCTAAATGTACATATTTGATTGGGTTTTTTGCTTTTATGTCTTGTATTTCTTTATTTAATATTCGTTTGTTTATTATTGGTATTTTGGCTTTACCTCTTGTGTATTTACAATCGATTATATGTTCCTTTTGACATACTACGTAATATTCTTCTTTCTGTCTTTTGAACCAATTTTTTATTGTAGGTACTTCTAATACTTTTTCGACGCTTAAATCTAACTCTTTACCTTTTACTTGTTCAAATATATTGTTATCAAATATAATTTTTTGTTCTACGGATTCTTCATTTTGGTAATCTTCTTGTGTTATAATTTCTCTATAAAAAATTAGTTAATTTTGAAATAATAGAAATAATGAATCAAAATTGGACAGAATTAATTATATCAGATCATATAAATATAGACCTATATGAGTTAGATTTATATTCAGAACAATAATGAATCATATATACCTACAATATTGGCAAACTACCGACAGTATAAATTTACTATCAAACTTAATAAAAACTAATATAGAAGAATATCAAAGAACCAAAGATATAGAATACATAGAATAGAAAGCCTAAAAGAAATACTCAGATTAATTCCGCTACAGAAAGAATATTATGAAAAATCATTTAAATGATAATTAAGAAAACGACTCCACCCAAAAGCGCCCCCGCGCTCAGCACGCTCTAGTGGTCGCGTGAGTCAAGTTTCTCACTGTCCCTAATATACTCCACTAGCGCGGCCGCGCTAATCCCGCGTTACAGCCTGCGCTAGTGAGGTTTCTTACTGGTTTTTGAAATTCAGAAATTATTATTGTTTTATTTTACTGCAATACAGATTGTTAACATTTAGGTGTATGGATTTGTTTCTTACTGCATGTAAATTTAGGAAAATGACAGAGATCAATGGAGTTTGTCCTTTTTATTTAAATTTTCTTCCTTTATATAGAGAGCTAGAATTTTATATTTAATTGAAGTTTTAACAAATAAAATAGTTCAAAACTCTTCGATAAAATTTATCAACACTCCATGATTCATTGTCGAAAATAGCCTCAATCTTAGTGCTGCATTCGGTTTATTAGTTTCTGCTGTGGGTTAAGTTTTGGGTATCCTAATTCACCGTGAAGCTTAGAATCTTCTGTGAAGAGAAAATTTTTGTGTGTGAATTTGATGAATGAAGTTGTGGATGAAAATAAGAAAATCAAATAGTAAACAATTTAGTTTTTCTACTGTAACTCTGAATTAATTTTTCAATAAGTTGAAAACCGGTGCTGCGGAGGGTCTATAGCTGAGGGAAGGGGGTGAGGATGTGCTGCTGGTGAAAGAAAGTAGGGGAGGGGGTAAAGCGGGTTGGGACAGTAAGGAACATGCCACGTGATGTTCACCTCACCAAAAAGTGAGTGTCATATAGCATTAAATATCTTCCTTGGATAGCTCTATCATAAGAGAAGCATATTTGAGTTACTTGTATAACGGTGGAGGTATATTTGCATCGAAAATATAAAAAAGAGTAAATATGATCTTTTCCACATTCTCGAGGGGCAAATCCTTTTCCCTTATTTAGTTTATTATCACTGAAATTATATCATTGCCATACGATTATATGTTTTGCAGTCCTACCCTCGAATTATATGATGGCGGATCAAAGGTAGAGAGTTCGCCAAAAAAACAGAAAAGGAAGGAACAACTGAAGAAGGAGAGAAAGAAAGAATCATTCAAAGGAAGAGATAGACTTCGTCAAAACTTGAGTTCTAATATAATTGTTGGGGTACGTGAACAAAGTCACATATTGATAATTGAAATGATTGAAAACTTACATATAAGACGTACGGAATAGAGAAAACTACCCATTTTGGCTTTCTAGAACTAAAATGCTACCAAAATTAACCAATTCATAAAATAGTACCAGTATTAATCAAATTCTATGAATATTACCCCAATTGATAATCTATATGCTTCTCCCTCTCTTTAGTCTACCTCTCCTCTTTCAGATAAATGGCCATCGATATATACACAGCAATATATTCTAAACTTATGGATTCCACAAAAGTTCCAAAAAATTGTTGTTGACAAAGCTTTCTCATGTTGATGGATAACGTCCTCATGTATGCGACCATCTTGCTAGGGCTATTCCTATTGAATGAGTATAAGTAGATACTTTAGTTTAGTAAATGACTTGTGCGGTAATCTCCTCCCAGATTGGAAAAGTTTGAAGGACAATCTGTTGATAACAGATTCTATAGTAGCAAACAAACATGTAATGCAACTATTGTATAACATAAGTATAGACTCGGCGTTTCTAGAAAAAAAAATCAAATTTTATTTCGAGTTGGTACTATAGGAATATACGGGATACATCTCAAGTATTTAAGAATTTCCAAAAATATTCAACAATTTTGAAATACGCAATAATTACGAAACGAATAATCAAAGAAGTAATAACATAACCTAACCACGACTCTCATAATCAATAAAACAATAAGATACAAAGAAATAAGTTTCACCCGCATACTTTAAACCAATGACAACGCATAAGTACTCGTCACCTTACATATACATTGTCCCCACTTATAAACCACGTAGCAAATAGACCAACAAGTCCTAGTCCCTCAAGTCAAGGTTAACCATAACACTTACTTCACTCCTCAAACAAATCAATGCTCAACCGTGGTTTTTCCTCTAGAAATAGCCTCCAAACCAATCAAATCTAACCCAATATAGTTCAAATAATTCAAAAAAGCTTTAAAAACTACCAAAAATGAAAAAGATTCAATCTTTAGTGTTTTTGGAAAAAGTCAACAAAAGTCAACCCCGTACCCGCTTGGTTAAAATCCGATATTCGAACCAAAACCCAGTTACTCATTCACCCTCGAGCCCGTTTATGTAATTAATTTTAAAATCCGACCTCAATTTGAGGTATAAATCTCATTTTCTAAAAATCCCCAATTTCTACTTAGATCCCTAATTTCAGTCATGGAAAAGCATAGACTAAGTGTTAACATCAATAGGTTGTATACGGTTGAAATCGGAGAGCCCGATTTCACGGCCATTTCGATGAGAATGAGCTCGAAGGCTCAAGTTTTGGTATCAAGGAGCATATCGAAGGTCCTCGACCTCGAGGCCATACATATAGAAGGATCTCGACCTCGGAGCAGTACATATCGAAGGCTAACATGGAAAGGCGAGAAATTTTCAAGGGGCACGTGGTTAAAGCAGACAAAGTACACAAGATAGTACAAGCCCGTATCGTGGCATTAAAATGGCTGTACCAGCCATATCTCTTTATATTAATTACGCATGTACTATGTTGGGATTCCCCCTCATATATAAAGGAGACCCTTGTGACTTTGTAATATATGATATTTTAATAGAAGAACAAGAACATCTTCTGCTCTCTAATAAAAATATTCTCTATGATTTCTTCATTAAATTATTATTTCTCATTTATTCGGTTCTTGAACTATTCCCCATCTATTACTTGTTATTCATCATAAATAGTCCATTCTTAAGGCCTCCAACACTATTTCGTTGTTATCGATATCCCCTAGTCAAGCTTCTCAAGCTCGACCTCGAGGACTACTCGACCACCCTCGAGACTGGCCTCTTCGATACCGGGTTTGCGTAATCTAGTTCTTTTCGCTCTTATTTCATTTTTATCGCTTCATACTCAGCATCTACTGCCTAAACAACCGATATTAAAATAGATGACATATTTTTATAACCACATAATCAAATATAATTGTAATTACCATTTTCAAGGTAAACAGTTTGGCGCCCATCGTGGGGCTAAAAATAATAGTGATTGTTTTAGTGCTGGTTTTCTAAAAACACAAGCTATTCTTCACACTTTTTCTTGCCCAAGAATCTTTAATTTCAGGTCAGAAAATGTCTAACTCAGTAAACGCACATGAAAACAACGGTCCTGAGGACCACGGAGAGAACGACGCAGCTGCTTCAGGTGCAAGTGTGCCACCGCAAAACCCTGAAGGGGCACCAGTGCAAATTCATGTCGATGAAGGCTCACGCAACGCCCAACATGTCAATGTGAATACAAACGGAAGCATTCGTGAAGGAGACCAGCGTGAAGCACAGGGAACTCTTGCTCAAAGGGAAAGGGAAGTTAGCCTTCATGTTATTTTTGAAATGTTGCAGGCACAACAAGTGGTTATTACTCAGCTACAAAGCCATCAGAGAACCCCGAGCACAGCACCACCAGAAATGGCTCCTTGAGTCGAACAGGAACCGGAAAGATCGAGCAATAATGGGTCAGCAGCCGACCCCGCCATTATGAAAATGCTCGAAGACCTCGCAAAGAGGATTGAATCAGGCGAAAAGAAGATAGAAGATAACTACAAAAAAATGGAGACCTACAACTCGAGGGTCGATCAGATCCCAGGCGCACCCCCGATTTTGAAGGGCGTAAATTCAAAAATTTTGTGCAAAAGCCATTTCCTTCAAGTGCAGCTCTGATGCCTATCCCGAAGAAATTCAGAATGCCCGATCTCCCATAGTACAGCGGAATTTCGGACCCCATTGAGCACATCACTGCCTACACTTGTGCAGTGAAAGGGAACGACCTGAGAGACGAAGAAATTGAATCTATTCTATTGAAAAAATTCAGAGAAACACTATCTAAAGGGGCTATGATGTGGTATCATAACTTGCCCCGAAAATCGATAGATTCATTTGCCATGATGGCGGACTCCTTTGTGAAAGCACATGCTGGTGCCATCAAGGTCGCTACGAGAAAATCTGATGTTTTTAAAATCAATCAAAGGGAGAATGAGATGTTAAGGGAGTTCATGTCCCGCTTTCAATTGGAACGAATAGAATTACCACCGGTCTCCGACAATTGGGATGTGCAAGACTTCACTCAGGGCTTGAATGAGCGAAGCTCGATAGCCTCGAAACAGCTGAAGTAGAATTTCATCGAGTAGCCCACCGTTGTTTGGACGGATGTACACAATAGGTACCAGTCGAAGATCAAGGTCGAGGACGATCAATTGGAAGCTCCCTCGGGCTCAGTGTATCCTAGTAGAGTCTTAGCAAAGGAATCGAGCCTTCCGGAAAGAGAGCCAAGGCCAAACAAAGAAAGGTATCAACCGTACATAGAAAATTGGAGAAATATCCCGAGACGTAACGTACCTCGAAATGACCAAAGGATGGACCGAGGACAGAATCCTCTAGGACTCGTGAGCAAAGAAGGGTTCGACAGGAATGCAGGGCCGTTAGAGGCACCCCGGCTATCTGAGTACAACTTCAACATCGATGTTTCAGACATCGTATCGGCCATTAGCAAGATCAGGGACACCAGGTGGTTGAGACCTGTGCTATCAGATCCTTCAAAAAGGAACCCCAACTTGATATGCGAATATCACGATACCCACGGTCATAGGACCGAAGACTGCAAAGAGCTTCAAGAAGAGGTGGCCTGACTAATCAGCAAAGGGTACCTTCGATAATTCCTCAGCGACCGAGCTAAAAATCAATTTCGGGAAAGAGAGGAAAACAAGAAAAATGAAACAAAAGAACCATGACACATCATCCACATGATTATTGGTGGAGTCGACGTCCCTCAGGGACCCATTTTTAAGCAAACGAAAGTATCCATCACCTGGGAAAAGCGAACTCGGAGCTACATACCTGAAGACGCCCTTTCATCCAGCGAAGAAGACATCGAGACCTTGTCTCAACCTCATAATGACGCACTGGTATTTTCTTTTCTTTTCAATAAATTTAAAATTAAACGTGTGCTCGTGGATCTAGGTAGCTCGGCCAAAATAATTCGGTCGAGGGTGGTAGAGAAACTCAGGTTGCTCGACCGGATCATACCCGCCTCTCGAGTCCTCAATGGGTTCAACATGACAAGCGAAACAACAAAAGGAGAAATCATCCTCCCGGTCAACGTGGCCGGCACAATTCACGATACCAAGTTTCATGTCATCGAAGGTGACATGAGGTACAGCGCATTGCTTGGAAGGTTATGGATCCACAATATGAGGGCGGTACCGTCAACCCTTCACCAAATGATGAAGTTCCCTACGAAGGATGGAGTAAAAATAGTATACGGAGAGCAGCACGCGGCAAAAGAAATATTTGCAGTGCACGATGTGGCACCGACACCTTCTACTTCGAAGGAGCCAAAAAACAAGAAAACAACCAAGTAACAATCTACATCCTTGTAGAAACAAATAAAGGACCGTGTCGCGTCCTCGGAACTGATAACCAAAGCATATCGAGGCTCGAGTGCCATCGCAACTATGGTACAACCCTATCCCTTTTTTTTCTTTCACACTTTATGCTAACCTGCGTGCAGGTGTCCGATTGAAAGGCGTCGAAGCACCCCCCAGCTCGAAGGCCTTAGGTTTTAAAGCATGTGTTGCACTCTTTTTCCCTCACGTCGGATTTTATCCCAAAAGGGTTTTACCAGTGAGGTTTTTAACGAGGAAACATCCATATCCTACCTAAGGAGAACTCACCAAGTATTCAAAGCTTCTCTTCGATCAACCTCGAATACTGAAGGGCATCCCCCCAGGATATCACTGAACTATGCCAAAGAGGGTCTCGACAAGAGAATGATGTATCGGACCAAACGGTCGAATGAACCGTGTCCGCATAGAATAATTGAACCCTCGATGGAAAAAATACGTATACTTGTACCAAATAATCAGAGAAGTACCTTCTATCATCAAAACATTTCACCCATCAAAGAAGTTTGCCATTTTTACAAGAGATAGCCCCAGGATCAAAAATTTATCAAGCACTCAGGAAATGCCCTCGACAGTCACTCCACCGAGTTGCCAAAAACTCGAATCTGTAAGACCTCAGGGCAGGTAATTTCGAGCTCATAAGCCCTCCTCGAGGAAACATCAATTCCGACTCGGGGACTGCCCCTGACTGTCAGCTCATCAAGCTATCTAACTCGAAGTCGTAAGACCTCAGGGCCGAAAACTTCGAACTCGTAAGCCCTCCATGAGGTAACATCAAAATTGTAAGACCCCAAGTAAGGCATGTACAAATTTGTAAGACCTTAAAATAGGCATAAACCCATATCAAAGTCAAGGCTATATATCAAACTTGTAAGATCCAAAAGGAATACCCTCGATATAGACGCCATGGCTACCTCACTCGGGGAATAAAAGGCTACCGCCAAATACAATGACCACCGTCATAAGGCTCCGGCCAAACTAACGCAACTCGGAGACGTCTGACTATTGCCATAAAAACACATGCCTCTAATTACTTCAAAAAACTTTGAAAAGAACTGGTTAAAGGTTGTGCCAACCTAAAGCGTAAGAGCCCACGCCCGCTACATCAAGGTTTTACCAATATAAAGCGTAAGAGCCCAAGTCGCCAACTAGTCATATCTACCTTACGCGTAAGAGCCCAGGTCGCCAACTACCGGTCATACTGACACAAAGTGCCTCAGTGGCAATTTGAAAACCTGAGGGCCATTGAGATCGAGTCGAAACCCGACTCGGAGAGTAAGCCCAATACGGTTGACTAAAGTGCCTCAGGGCCAAAAAAGCGTAAGAGCCCAAGTCGCCAGCTAGTCGTATCGACCTTACACGTAAGAGCCCAGGTCTCCAGCTACAGTTCATACCGACATAAAGCGCCTGAGGGCCAATTTGAAAACCTGAGGGCCGTTGAGCTCGAGTCGAAACCCGATTCGGGGACTAAGACCGATACGGTTGACTAAAGATCCTCAGGGGAAAAAAGCGTAAGAGCCCAGTTGCCAGGTAGTCGTATCGACCTTACGCGTAAGAGCCCAAGTCGCCAGCGACAGGTCATACCGACACAAAGCGCCGCAGGGCCAATTTGAAAACATGAGGGCCGTTGAGCTCGAGTCAAAACCTGACTCGGAGACTAATCCCGATACGGTTGACAAAAGCGCCTCAAGGCCAAAAAAGCATAAGACCCCAAGTCGCCATCTAGTTGTATCGACCTTACGCATAAGAGACCAGGTCGCCAGCTACAGGTCATACTGACACAAAGCGCCGCATGGCGAATTTGAAAACCTGAGGGCCGTTGAGCTTGAGTCGAAACCCGACTCGGAGACTAAGCCTGATACGGTTGACTAAAGCGCCTCAGGGCCAAAAAAGCGTAAGAGCCCAAGTCGCCAGCTAGTCGTATTGACCTTACACATAAGAGCCCACGTCGCCAGCTACAGATCATACCGACATAAAGCGCCTCAGGGCCAATTTGAAAACCTTAGGTCCGTTTATCTCGAGTCGAAACCCGACTCGGAGACTAAGCCCGATACGGTTGACTAAAGCACCTCAGGGCCAAAAAAGCGTAAGAGCCCAAGTGGCCAGCTATTCGTATCGACCTTACGCGTAAGAAGCCAGGTCGCCAGCTACAGGTCATACCAACATAAAGCGCCTTAGGGCCAATTTAAAAACCTAAGGGCCATTGAGCTCGAGTCGAAACCGGACTCAGAGACTAAGCCAAATACGGTTAACTAAAGTGCTTCAGGGCCAAGAAAATGTAAGGGCCGAAGTCGCCAGCTACACTGAAGGTTGTACCCACCTAAAGCGTAAGCGCCCGAGTCTCCAGCTTAAAAAGCCTCAGGGCCAATTTATAACCCAAGGGTTTCATCTCAAAGTCCTATTCATTGGGCTAACTATCAACAGGAAAATCAAATCAAAGAATATTATATATATATATATGTGTGTGTGTGTGTGTGTGTGTGTGTGTGTATTACAAATACATATTTACAATGATCCAATAGGAATCTTATGCAAACAACAAAGCAGAAAATCTAGTCTACTCTCGGGACCAACTCCCTCAAAGGCCCCTCGGACTAGCTCCCACGACGGCCTTCAAGTATCAGCATCAGCTCAAGAAGAAAGGAAAAACATGGCGTCAATATCGTCCGCCTCGGCCTTCTTTATCTCTTCCGAGAGGTCAAAGCCCTAGCATGTATCTCTTCGAGGGTCTCCCTCCAGGACTTGCATCAGGCATACTCATTGCCCCTCCTCTCTTTGTTGAAATCCCCTCTCAGCTTAGCTCGTGCATCGGCAGCATCTTTCAAGTAAACGACCACCTTCTTATCGGCGTTCGCTCGAGCTACCTCACCTTCGGCCCGAGCATCCACGACTTCTGCCTTCATATTTATAAGATCAGCCTCGAGCTTGACAATCCTGCTCGACTGAATTGAGTTATCTTCCCAGGCATTGCGAAGTTCTATCACGAGGTCAGCAGCCTTGGCCAAAGCATTCCTTTGGGCCGCAACATGTACGCCTACTTACGCTTTCAATGCTTGGCATTCGGACCTAACTTGCCCGACCTCGCCCCAAAGGCGCTCCAACGCTTCTGTTTTTTCCTACAACTGAAGCACCAAAGTGTTAGTTCCCAAAAGCGAGAAAGGAGGCACGTACCCCTTCAGAATAAGGGTTACCTGATGCTTGAGTTTGCCTTCACAAATCCGGCTCTGATACATCTCCACCCGAAGATGTATCAACTCTTTTGTCTTCTCATTGCAAAGAATCTTAAGAGATATTTTCTTACCCAAAGCTTCCCCTAACCGGACCTCACAGCGAAGCAGCTCGGCCTTGAGTTTGTCAAAAACCTGCAAAAGAAAAACTTCAATTCAAAGAATGAAGATTCATATCCAAAAAGCCAGCAAGGCCTATCGGAACTCACCTCGGAACAAAGCTGCTGGGCATCCTTAAAAGTTGAACATGCATTTACCGGCTTGGCCCCATCAGCCCAGCTGAACCGCTCTCAATAAGGGTGTGCCCACTTGAAACCTCAATTGATCCGGGCGGCCCCTAGTCCCAAGCATCCCTCGAAGTACCTTCAAGGGTAGAAGCAGACGATGGTGGAGGACTCTTTCTCTTTATCTCTCGGGGAACCTCTTCTTCGAAATTAGAGTTCCCAGGCCTGACAAAGAATCATCCTCGCTAGGGGAGAAGATGTCCGCAAAATGGCCGACGTATATAAATCTCTCCTTAGCAACGGCATCTCCTTTATACCTCCGAGAAGGCCCCGCCTCATCGAGAATGTCCTCATCTATAGAGGATCTTTTTCGATTATTGTCCTCCCTCGGGCCTTCCCTCTCCTCAAAGGGGAACGGTCTCATTTCGAAAAATGCACCAACACCTGTGGCATCAGAGTTAGTACACACAAAAGGAAACATTCATAAAAAGGGATACCACACGACTCATACCGTGGTGTTTTGCTTTCCATCTGCCCTTCAAGAGATCACGCCACTTGCACTCATCATATGTCGAGGAAGCTTCCAACTTTCAAGTCCAGTCCGCAAGATCAGGGACCTCCCCGGGCATCCACGGGACCACTGAAAAAGAGAAAAAGAAACACTCTTATAAGTTTATAAGAACAAAAGACACTAAGGCACGACGTGGTACTTACGTTTTAAGTTCCATTTTTTGGGAAAAGACAGGAACTCAGCTAGAATGATGTCGACAGTCCTCACCCGAACAAACCGACTCATCCATACACCATTTCGGTCATCGTCATTGCTGGAAAGAAAAGGCCTCGTGGACCGATGTCGTAACGCAATCAGGCCTCGACAATGCTGAGGCTGATATAACCTAATGAGGTGGCTGAGGGTAAATTCTAGCTCAGCCTTTTCAGTGAAATACCTCATCACCACCACTATCTGCCAAAAGGATGGATGAATCTGTGCTAGGGTGACTCGGTACCTTTTATAGAACTCGAGCACAAGTCGGTCGAGGGGGCCTAATGTAAACGGGTACGTGTACACGGTCAAGAATCCCTCTACATGAGTCATGACATTCTCTTCTCGAGAGAGTATCTGCAGCACCATACTTTCCCCCAGCCATAGTCTCTCATCACGGCCTCGAGGTGGTTTTCTTCTATCGTCCGAACGAACCTCGAGGCATGCTCTCGATTGCCTGGGGCATTGAAGGATTTCTCTAAAGCAAAGTCCTTTTTCGGAATAAAGCAGTACGAGGTCAGCTCACCATACACCGGTGGTGTACCACCGCCCAGGCTAGGGGCAGAGGAAGAATTTCCCTCTTCTTGGAGAACAAATTCGGGCACGGCAGCCATAGCTACTCAAAGCAAAGGTAAAAAGAAACGAGCGGAACCTGTTTTCGCAAAGATGGAAAAGGAGTGAGAAAGTTGAAAGAAAAGCTGAGGTTTTTGCAAATGTGCAAGAGTTAGAATGAAGGAGAAGCAAGAATATTTATAGAACGAAATGTGGCCAACCAACTACATTAAAGACCATTCAATTTCTGACAAGTCATCATAACATTTGGGGAAGTGTACGGGTGGGGCCACCTCGATCACTTCACGATCACGTCACATGAATGATACCATCATAGGGGGTTCGAGGAACCAAAGCTCGCATGCCGACCTAGCCTCGAGAAGGTTCCCGATCTCGAGGGGAACTCCTATTGCAAGTACAAGTTCCGAGGAAGCGAAGAATCAAAGTATAAAAGTCATATTGTGGGGAAAAGATTACGGAACTAGTTTATGAAAAATATGATAAAACATGTTCTATTTCCAAAAAATATATTTACAAAAGTGTTCTTTACAAAAGTTTCCCCGAAGGGTCCCATATACAAAAGAAAGGAAAAGTCAAACGCCTCCGCCGCTGTCCACGCTGCTTTCGGAGACCTCGTCTGATGTACTCGGCATTGTCAATTCCTCCTCCAGGGCCCTGGCCTCTTCGATCTCGGTAGAGAGATCAACACCTTTGGCGCTCACTTCCTCGATTTCTTGCCTCTTGGCTTGTGCGCGAGCATAGGAAACTTCCTGAGTCAGCTTCAACTCGGCCTTCTCAAATATCTCCTTTGCCCGGTCATTTTCAGCAGTGGCATCCCTCTTGTATGAGGAGACATATTCACTGGCCTCAGCCTTGGCCGCAGATAGTGCAGCAGCCTCCTCCTGAGCACCTCAGAGAAGATCTTGGGCCGAGGATAGCTTCCCCGAAGCATCTCCCTCTCCGAAGTCGCGACATCATTCAGCCGAGCCAGCTCCATGACTTCGGCGTCCTTGGCCGCAACCTCCTCTCCAAGCCGATCCACCAAGGCGTCCTTCTGCGTAATCTGAGAAGCAGAAAGTAAGTCAATCAGCACCAAGCGTTACAACTAAAACATGAGAATGCGTGTACCAATATACCTGCTCGGAGAAATTGGTCCTCTCCCGAAGTGCTCTCTCCAAGCTTGACCGAAGGTCGGTCAATTCCTCCTCCCTTCGAGCGCACAAAGCCTCCAGATCGACCGACTTCGCCATAAGCTCCTCTCTACGATGATTCAACTCATCTTGAAACTTGGAGAAGGCTTGGTCATATAGCTTCTTGACCTGCGACACGGAGAAGGGAAGTCAGAAAATGAGAATAAGCATATTATTTCTCGAATGTCACGTGCTTTTGGAGCCTTTCAGCTTCCTCGAGAGCAACTGGGGCATCAACATCAGTCTCCTCATCTACCCCCTCGAAGTAGTCATTGAATGTGTCATCCTCTTCACGATAGATCTCTGGAACGAGGGTCTCCTCTACGAGCGGCGGGTCCACATCGGCCGCCTCCAGCTTAGCAGGCGACCGCTCAATAGCCCTCGAAGCCTCAGCGCTTCGCTTTGCCCTTTGTACCAAAGGGCAGGCATCATCTCTCTCCTCCTCAGCCGTAGTCTTTCAGCGGCCATCGAAGACAAGACCGTGGCATCAGTTTTAGGCTTCCGAGTCTTTGGCCTTTTTTATTTCGGGGACCCCGCCGGGGCCTCTTTTTCCTTTTCTTATCTTTGGTGGCCTTCGAAGCCTCTTCCTCACCAGGTGGGGGAGGCCTCATCAACACGCCTTTACCAAGTCCTGCACAAATATATTATGTCAAAAAACATCATCATCAAAAGTTCTTACGAAGAATGTAAAAGCAATAGCAACAAGAGTGTACCATGGTTCTTGGCCTGCCATTGTGTTTTGGCCAGCTTATGCCATATGCGTTTGTTGTATACGAAAGCGGAGTCTAAACGTTTGATCCACCTCGGATGGTCCTGAGCCGCACCGGGAAACCAAACAGTGGCTGCACAATTAAAAGAAAACCAGTCAAAAGAGAAAGAGGCAGCGAAAGCATGCTCAATTCAAGGGTACTTATGTTCCATATTCCACTCCTCTAGTAATGGCATTCTGTCAATAGGGATGATCTCCGAGGTTCTGATTCTGATGAATTGGCTCATCCATCCCTGATCTCTATCCTCTTCGATGCAAGCGACGAACGCCTTGGTGGATCGATGGTGTAAATTAACAAGGCCCCCACGGAAGAGTCGAGGGCTATTAATCTGATCAAATGGTCGAGGGTGAAGGTCATTCCCTAGACCATGTTGGTAATATGACGAAACATATATACAATCCTCCAAAATGAAGGATAGATCTGACCGAGTGTCACTCGGTATTGGTGGAAAAAAATAAAAAATCACCGGGTCAACCGGTGGAGAATAAGAATCAACGGGGCCTAAGGTGAAGGGGTATGTGTATACACTGAGAAAGCCAGCCTTGTGCGTGACTATGCTTTCGTCAGCCGTAGGGATCTCTACTCGGGCTGCCTCCCCCCAGTGGCAGTAAAGTTTCACCCTCTCTGTCGCGCCCCCCTCTCTCCTCTCCTCTCGGATCAGTCAGGGTTTTTGACATTATTGGGACAACTCATTTCCTTTTGGGATAAGGGATGTAAGGATTTGAAGAGTCGCCACCTAACGAATTAAGGTGCATTAGGGCACCTATTAAGGGTCACAATAACAATAATTGAATAACAAGAGATTGGGTAAGTGCTTGAAATTACTCCAAGGGGAAGGTGTTAGGAACCTCTCAAAGTCCACAAATGTGGTTCCCGGCCAAACAAACTTTGTGAATTTAAGCAAGTAGCAAATAAGTAGTCAAAGTATACACATGGAAACAAGTAATGATTTTGAAATGATTCGCAGTTTAATCACACATATGTAGGGGATAGGGGAGTCCTAAGTTGTTTATCCTAGAGGATCACATCAATGCAATGACCGGTAATAACTCATCAGTGAGGGGTTACACGTGGCATTAGCGCACCGGTCATCATATACATATCTACCCTTTACCCCACCTTTTTGCGATTATTAAGCGAATCTATTTAGCGATCTCTATGCGTGCTGTTACCCGTCTCTTATTAATGGCCCTGGAGGAATTTAGGACCTCTAAGTATAGGTAGTTCTAGACAGACCCCTAAGGTTTCAAAAGGATAAAAATCTAAGCGACATGCAAGAATAAATAGGACTGATCATATAAATGCAGGAAAGCAGTTATGAGGCCCAGATTTACCTCCACAAGTAATGCAGATAATTAGCACGTCTCAAACACAAACAAGAGGAAGTTTTATTAGACAGGATCCTAAGACAGGATATCTAAGTGAATGTCAATGCACAGAAATATGCAGATTTATTTCTATAAACTCAGAAGCAAGGGCCTAATTAGTTTGCCTACTGATTTTTAAGCTTGTTAACCTTTAGACAGTTTAGAAGTTGTTTTTTCCTAAAAGCATGTTGTTCTAGGTGTTACGAAAATACAGGGATTGTTGCCAGTTTTATCTAAAACAGGATAATCATATATGAATTGTTTTTACCTTTTTCGTGAGTCAGTAGTTAAACTAGGTGTGGTTAAGCAGATGCAAACGAAATCCTAGAGCAGGATATCTAATATGTACATATAAATGAAGGATGGTTAAGACATAATTTCAGGATGTGCAGAATTTCTAAAGGCATGATTTCTAAAATGCACAAAGAGCTACAGGATGATGGAGACGTGATTTTGAGTGCACAGGAGTAACAATTTTATATTGATTTTATTATCCTAAGAGCAGGATTTCTAAGTGGTAGGCATAAGCATAAATTAAGGAAATGTTGTGCGTTAAAGCAGTAAACATGAAAGCTTTAAAGACATGATATTTAATTCATGTTTGGCATGGTTTGAATGAATATGTTGGTCCTAAGCATGGATTCTAATGCAGATATAGGGAATGTAAAAGCCTAAGGCATGATTTCTACCCAATGAGAGAATATATAACTACCCTCCCCATTTCACTATCCAACCCCAATATCTGTTTACAAATAATTATTACAGACCAGCTGAATAAATTACATAAATAGATAAGGGAAAAGAAGAAGTAAAACTATAGGGAGCCTGAAGTAGGCCCAAATGTACCAAATTGTCCATAGCCTCATGCCAAAGTCATAGCCTTTCTCATGTCCGGGTGTGTCAGAGTTCCCTAAGGACCTCAAGGATCCCGGGCAATGCTCACACCCAGACTTCATAACCAGAACTGAGTAAGTGCAGTATGGAAGAGCCAGCCCCAGTGCATCAGAGTTCAGAGGGATCTCACAGGGATCCCAAAGCAGTCACACACTGGAGGGGCAGAACTTAAGGACCTAAGAGTAGAGTGAGAGTGCTTGACATAGTTTGAAAAGGTTTTAATAGGAAAGCAGTATTTGAAAAAGACTCAGTTGAAGTAGTTTTATAAAATAGGAGAATTGTTCAGTAAAATAGTTTTGACAAGAGTTGTGTAATCAAACAAACAACAGATCAAACACGGAGCCAAACAGGTTCAACAATACTCAAATAACAACCCTTCACACAGGGATAGTTGGGGACTGGGGACACATAATACACATATAATAAACAGAATTCTTTTGCAATTAATGGGTGTCTAATAGTGCAAATAGTAAGACATGGATTCGGGAGTGCTAATTAGAACATAGTTATAGAATCAGAAGTGATTTAGGGGGTTCATGGGATTGGGAGATGACATAGTAGGATTTCATAGCAACAGTGAGGACATAGAAGTACCAGACATGATTAAGCATAGCATCAAGACAACTTAGGGTAACAAATCAATTTTGCAAAAAAAGGTGCATGCCAGAACTGGACAACAAATAGACAAGCATTCAAAAACAGAGTAGAGTCACACTGAGGCAGACTACAAGGGGGAGTAAACATACTGATCCTAAAAGGGGTAGAACATAACTAACATGTTGGGTGAAGCAATAATGTAAACAGGTCAATACATGTCGAACAACAAAACAATAGACGGAAACAGATCAGGAATATGGTAAACTAAAGCAGTAGGAAACACATTGGTTTGGGAGCTTGAATTTAAAATCAAAACATACCAGTAAAGAGAGTAAACACAAAGTGAAGAACATGAGAGTGCAATAATTAGCCTTGGCTTGCAGCCGACTAATTTAGTAACAATAGCAAGTAACAAAGAAAACAGAAGAACTTTTGAGTGTATGAGCGATGTGAACTAATATTCGTTCGTGTGTGTATGAGTATCTAATGAGAGTAGAAGAGAGCAATATATATAGTAGTTTGAAAGCTAGGTAAATAAGGTAAGAAATTAATTATAGAACTCGGAATCAATTAGAGTAAAATCAGTTCAACTACTCCCTTAATTAAGGGAATCAGTTCAAATGGTAGAAAGACAGGTAACCAGTAAAGAAATCATATGTAACAGATAAGGAAAGGTTTCAAACAGTACAAGTATAGAACCGGTAAGAGGGCTAGGTTCAGAAAGTCTTAATTATGGAAAAAATATTAAGAATCAGTAAATAATGTATTCAACCCGAAAATTAGTAAAGTACATCATCACAGGAAACCAGTAAAGGGTATCAATCACAGGAAATCAGGGATTCAAATAGAAACTAGTACTGATTAGGGGAAATTACTTCCAATTTCTATCGATAGACAAAATAAACATAATATAGGCGGGACGAAACAAATCAGAAACCCTAATAAGCATAATAGAGTAGAAATCACAGAGACTTAGAACATATTCATGAGAAACAGGCATACACATAAATCGCATGAACAAATCAGCAAAGACAAACTCAGAACCCAAAGCTAAGCCAAGAAATCAGGGTTTTTAACATAATTAGTTAGGGGAGAACCTATATAAACCATTTAAACACAATAAAGATTATAGAATAATCACTTAAAATCGGAGAAAAAATGTTTTGAAGAGAGCTTCAGAAACCCTAGTTGTGAAGATGAAGAGACGCTTTGAAAAATCGAAAGATTTTTATAGAAAAATGGTAAAAACAACTCAAATATCCTCATATCTGTTACAGATCTAAAGATTCAAGAGATATTAGGGTTTTGAGAGAGATAAACCAAAGACAGAGAGATTCCGGCTCAGAAGCCATAGATTTAGTAGTAAAGTAGGATGATCTTACTCAATCGAGCCATAGTGGCCTGAGAATGGCGAGAACATGCTCAGGGGTGAGTGAACAGCCACTGGTCCCCTTGAGGACCTCAAGACAGCAAGAATCCCGCCCATAGGAGGGGATCCATTAGGGCTAGGGGTGGTAGTGAACCACCATAATTAACGACGAGCAAGCAACGGCGGGTGACAGCCATGGTTAGGGCAGAGGGGGTTTGAGAGAGAATGAGAGGAGTGACGGCGGGTAAGTGAGGGTGAGTGAGGAGTGAATGAGAGGTTTGGGGGGGTCATTAGGTTAAATTAGGAAAGATTAAACCTGGATCATTGATAAAAAATGATCAACGACCAGGATTTGGTCGGAATTGGGTCGGGTAGGATTTGGGATTGAGCCTGGGTATTTGGGCTAGTGTGATTAAGGTTTTGGGCTAGTTTAGTAAGGTTGTAATTGAATTAGAAAATGAGCTACTTGTTAAATACCAAATTAGTTAAAATAATTTATAAAATAGCTAATAATACTTAAAAAATGAGTTTGATGCATAGAAAATAGTTTTAAAAGATTATTTAGTATTTTAACATACAAAGGACTAATTTCTGGTAATAATAGTACAAAATTATATGCTTGGACTATAATTGCAAAGTTATTGCAATTATAGGCAAAAGGTGCCAAATTGGCTATTTACGGAATAACTAAATCAAGAAATATTTTTGAAATCATTTGTGATGCAATTTTATAATTATTTATTGGAAATAAAATACTGGACAAATTAATAAAACATAGAAAAATTATGGCAAAATACCAATTGCTAGTAATGCATGATTTTGAAGGTATATATGCAATTAGAAAAATATTTTTTGGAAAAAATTGGGTATCAACACTCTCAGTATCCGATACTAAACTTATGTATCGGGACATGGGCTCGCATCGGCCCGGTGTAGAAGGGGGTTTTTCTATTGTAAAGTCAGAAATAGTGTCGAAAGGGTCAGGGATGCATTACTCGATGGTACGAGGGGTTTTTGACTTGCCCTTAGACAGGCGTGACATGGAAGCAGCCCCCTCCTTTTATGGAACCATTTTGGAAGTTTTTGCCATGATAACTATCGAGTTTTGACGTAAGAAGATGAGAAAAACGTGCACAGGCAGAACATAAGAAGGGAGAACACTTAGTGGAAATTTGAAGGTTTGAAGAAGAAGATGCAAAACTATAAAAAGGCAAGTGATTGCAGTATTTATAAGGGCCCTTTGAGCATGCTTGAAGCGGGAAAGTCAAACTTGTGACGGTTCATGGGCTTCTCGAGAATTGTGTTGACAGCGACCTATGCGCAGCTTTTCGTGTCACATCATTTAATGCTCTGAAGGGACTGACGTCATAGTAGGAGTGTCGAAGGGGAAAAAGGTAAAAACTATTTCTTATCTCTACATTCTAAGAAACGCAGGGACTATCTGTATACGGCTGAAATCGGAGAGCCCGATTTCACAGCCATTTCGATGAGAATGAAGGCTCGAAGGCCCGAGTTTTGGTATCAAGGCGAATATCAAAGGTCCTCGACCTCGAGGCCATGCATATCGAAGGTCCTCGACCTCGGAGCAGTACATATCGAAGGCTAACATGGAAAGGCGGGAAATTCCCAAGGAGCACATGGTTAAAGCAGACAAAGTACACAAGATAGTACAAGCCAGTACCGTGGCATTAAAATGGATGCACCAGCCATATCTCTTTATATTAATTACGCATATACTATGTTGGGATTCCCCCTCATATATAAAGGGGACCCTTGTGACTTTGTAATATATGATATTTTAATAGAAGAACAAGAACATCTTCTGCTCTCTAATAAAAATATTCTCTATAATTTCTTCATTAAATTATTATTTCTCATTTATTGTGTTCTTGAACTATTCCCCATCTATTACTTGTTATTGATCATAAATAATCCATTCTTAAGGCCTCCAACACTATTTCATTGTTATCGATATCTCCTAGTCAAGCTTCTCAAGCTCGACCTCGAGGACTACTCGACCACCCTCGAGACTGGCCTCTTCGATACCGGGTTTGCGTAATCTAGTTTTTTTCGCTCTTATTTCATTTTTCTCGCTTCATACTCAGCATCTACTGCCTAAACAACCGATATTAAAATAGATCACATATTTTTAGAACCACATAATCAAATATAATTGTAATTACCATTTTCTAGGTAAACATGGGTACTTATGGAAATGTGAGGAAACAAGTTAGAATCTACTAACCTATGAAGTTGGGATGAAAAACCTCTTCAAAATTGCCTCTAGGCCGAGCTCAAACTTGAAATAGTGTAAAAATGACCTAATTCCCGACTTTCCGACCTTTTAATCACTAGACATCAGGCATTCTTCGCGTTTGCGGTGGGCCTGACACATTCACGAAGAACAGCGGCCCTAGTGGCCTTCGCGTTTGCGAGAGGTTGCATGCGTTCGCGATGGCCTGTTCCCCCTGACCTTCGCTTTTCGCGAGCCTGGGCTCGCGTTCGCATAGAACAACCCGTGCCTCCCCCTAAATCTCACTTAACCCATCACGTTCACGAGTTACGGTTCCCATTCACGAAAGTTAATCACTTCGATGCTTCACGTTCACGACCGCTTATCCGCGTTCGCGTAGAAGAAAACTGTCCTAGCCACAAGTTCCCTTTCACGATCGCGAAGGAAAAAACACCAGACACAGGAAATAGCTGAACCAATAGATCCTCTAAATCAAAAAACAATCCATAGCCTATTGAAAACTCACATGAGCCCCTAGGTGTCACAACCCCAATTCTAGGCCAGACGTGATGACGCCTATCGTGGAACTAGGCCAGCCACAACTACACTTGAATCATAATAAGCTTCCATTTACATCTTTACTATATTGATTACCCATAAAGGTTTCCTATAAACATTTATAAGACAGTTAAAGCTATATTGAATATTAAATACAACCCCCGAGAAAGTAGTAAAATCATAAGTAGCCCCTTGAGCAAAAAGATGTATCATAATCAGCCCCTCGGGCATGCCTCACAGTCACTCATAATCAGTCACTCAGCACCTCACAGTCACTCATTCCTCCCAATCACTCATCACTTGGCACTCGGCACTTTGTGCGCTCACTGGGGTGTGTGCAGACTCCGGAGGGGCTCCTTCAGCCCAAGCGCTAATATCAAGCCACCTCGTGGCGTATCATATCCTCACAATCAGGCCCTCAGCCTCACTCAGCAGTACCACTCAAAAAGCCACTCGGGCAAATCAGTAAAGCAGGGTTCTCGACCCAAAACATCATTTTTAAATCTCAAAGTAGTGTAAATCAGGCTAAGTGTTGAAAATAGTAAGCACAATGTGGCTGAGTGAAATCATCAATACATAGTGAGGAAAACAATAGTAAAAAAGGCCCCCAAGGGGTCTAAACAGATCGGCACGAGGCCCCAGACACGGCTTATAGCCCAAATATTTTAACAATCTTTAGAACATAATTTAACATAAGGC
Organism: Nicotiana knightiana; assembly: GCA_005239525.1. Classification (NCBI taxonomy): domain Eukaryota; kingdom Viridiplantae; phylum Streptophyta; class Magnoliopsida; order Solanales; family Solanaceae; genus Nicotiana; species Nicotiana knightiana. The sequence goes on along the minus strand of ML384401.1, from coordinate 36,359 downwards.
TTGAGTAAAATACGCAACTCATTAGTTGTCGCGGAGACGACCTAGTCCAATCCAAAAATCAGTGCGCGCCACATACTCGTCATTCGACATGTGCGCCATTCTAAAATCAGTGAGAAATATGTAGTCCGGGGTTTCATACCCTCGAGACAAGATTTATAATCATTACTTACCTCTACCGAGCCACAACACTAGTCTGCTATGCTCTTGCCCCTCAAATTGGCTCCCGATTGCTCTGAATCGAGCCAAAACAAGTTTAACATCATCAATATATACCAAAGGAACACAACCCAATCGAAGACTATCAAATTATACAAGAATCTCGAAATTCCAGCAAACCTGAACCCCAGGCCCACATCTCGGAATTCGATAAAATTTACATCACTAGAATCCTCATTCCCTTATGAGCCTACCCATACCAAATTTACCAAAATCCAACCTCAATTGCCCACTCAAAACACCAAAATAATTTTCCAAATCTTTCCTCCCATTTTCCCAACTTTTCTACTTTAATTCCTCAAATTGCATGGTGAAAATCAAGACAAATTCATGAAATTTAACAAAAAATGATTGAAGAACACTTACCACAAGAACCCCATTGAAAAGCTCGTCCAAAATGTCCTTCCCCCGAGCTCTCTAATGGAAAAACAAGTTATGGCCAAGAACCCCCTAAATAGAACTTAAAACCGACTGCCCAGGCCTCTTTCTTCACTGCGATCGCGGAAGCTCCCACGCGATCGTGAAGAACAAATCTGCTGCCCCATAAAATTACACTACGTGATCGCAGACATCCATATGCGATTGCAATTCAGCAGGACATAAACCCACGCGATCGCAAACCACTCTACGCGATCGCGAAGAACAACGGCTCAGCCCACTCACGCGCCCTTTAACTCTATGCGAACGTGAACAACACTTCGCGATCGCACTGTACAACAACCTCACACTCACGCGATCGTAACCTCCACCACATGATTGCATATAAAAAAAATCCTGCCTTCCCCAGCTAGGTCTACGCGATCGCAAACACAATCTCGCGATCGCGTAGAAGGATACCAGAAACTCACACCAGCAAAAATTTGCCTAGTTTTCAAGCCAAGAGTTGGTTCGTTAACCACCCGAAACACATCCGAGGCCCTCGAGACCTCAACCAAACATACCAACATAACCCATAACATCATTCAAACTTAGTCGAGCCTTAGAAACACCAAAAACAACGCAAAAACACCAAAATCACATCAAATTCAAGCCTATGAACTTTGGAACTTCCAAATTTCGCCAACTATGCCGAAAGCAACCAAAACACCTCCGATTGACCTGAAATTTTGCACACATCCTCAAAATAACATTACGGACCTGCTCCAACTTTCGGAACCTCATTCCGACCCCGATAGCCTATTTTCCACTGTCGACCGAAAATCGCCAAAAACTAACTTTTGCCAATTCAAGCCTAATTCTACACTAGACATCAAAACTTCATTCCGAACACACTCCTAAGTCCCAAATTGCCTGACGAAGCTATCTGAGCCATAAAACTCGCATTCCGAGGTTGTTCACCAATAAGTCAACTCTCAGTTGACTTTCTCAACTATTAGGCTACCTGGAGAGACTAAATGCCTCAATTCTCACCATGACCACTTTGAACCCAAATCAACTGACCCAACACAACAAAAATAGACTAGAAATATATGAAAAATGCAGAAAAAGGGGGAAACGGGGCTAAACTCTCGGAACGACCGGCCGGGTCATTACATTCTCCCCCACTTAAACATATGTTCGTCCTCGAACGTGCCAAGAGTTGTTCTCCAACACTATCAAACTGTTACGTAGATTACCATGCACATACCTGGGGGTGATCCCACGTCACCCTATCCCATATAGGTCCAATAGCACAATACCATTGAAATTTCGAAATCCATATCCTGGCCCATAAACCTTAGAACCAAACTCCCACTTCTGAAATAATATACAAGATCATAATTTCCATAACTATAAACTGAACAAGTCTGAACATGCTGAATCAAGCCATATATGCACCCAAGATGAAATCACATAATACACCGCGTGACTCAAACACTCATAGCGATAACTCTTAACCACAATAACTACTCAGAACAACCCAATATCGGTACATAACCTCTTATCAAGAAATGCCTCGCTCTAATACTTCCATACATTGCTGATGATGAAAGAAGCATGTAGAACTAACAACCATTCGTCCGATCAGCCAGACATGAAACTTCTCCTTCCCAAACAGTAATTATGGCAGATTTCTAAGCCGACTCCCGATATTTATCCTCCCAACTATGCTGTAGAAAATTCTGAAAATCTTCATTCTAGGTCCCATGACCTCTTCTCATCCATCACGACCACCCTGATAACATGACACATCGATACAATTCGAAGCCAAAACATGTGCAACTTGTGCACTTAAGAGAAACTTCCCAATGTAACCAAATTATATAAAAGATCCACACGAGCGGACTATCCTGCCATTAACAATTACCATCACCATATCATGCTAACAGCCTGGCACACACCGTAAAAATCAAAAACACTTGTATCCAATACCCAAGGTCATACCCCTACATAACTCCACTACACTGCGCGATCTCATCCAATGCTGGTCCACTTGAACTACTTCAAGACACCTTCCCCAAAATCAATAACCATTCGAAATTCAACATCAAGTACTCAAAATGCATTGCCATAACCACGGGGGAAACCGGACGATACCATGCCACCCGAAACAGAAGGTATATAACCAACACGTCTCAATCTCGCAACACCCAATTACTTACCTTACTCAATTCTAGCTATAACGCCCAATTAGAACTGCACGATATGTGCATATAACCAATAATCACCACTCCTCGCAACACCGAAGAGTAACTCATAGATCACTCCAGAACATGAATAAACTCAATCACAATCGAATGGTACATTTCTCAATAATAGAAACTCGGAGCCAACAATTTTGACTCAGTGCAGAACACACACCCATATTAGCCTACCAGTGACCCTAAATTAACTCTGATCACCCACAACAGATAGATAACTTACCGAAAATTTCACACTGACGGAATCACAGTACATACTAACATCTGACTAGCTCAGCTCGCATCTTCACAGTTCACTACCACAAAATATCATGTTTATGAGAACTCTCAGTCTCGAAGTCCATGAAACGTACGGATTACCATATCTGATCACAACTCCACTGCTCGAATACATGACATATCCCAAATACTCACTCATTCCACGAGGGATACCCCTATAATTCTTCCGCTTACCAAGCAACCTTGAACATCAACAGCCGATCCAACAATAGGGCGTCGTGATACCAATGAAGTACCCTTAACTCAAACACATTGCTCTTTTTGAAATATATATCCTCATCAAGTCGTACCAATTAGTGATATCATCTACCTAGTCATCTGAAATTGCCCATGCTGCCTAAGAATTTATGACCTTCCTTCCAGAACTGAAACGTGACCTCACATATGCAAATCTCAACTCTACCCAACATACCGCACACGGCATGCCAACCTAGGAAAAATACGGGAACTCCATGGTCCCTTCTGAGCCACAAGCAACTACGTACCCAACTAGCCAAGAACTCCCATTGGATCCCATTTAGAAACAAATTCACTACACGTCATAAGAAAATATGCACCCTTAACCGCGGTAGAAAACATCCGGAACTATCCGAAATCCCATTTGCGCAACACCAAACCATCACGACTGAATTCTTCTAACTCAACCAAACTACGCAGGCCACCAAAAATCCAAGAGCATTTCTAAGAAACACCCGAAAAACTCGTCACCTCATGAACACCCAAGAACTAATCGTATCCCTTACCATGCCGATCCGACCTACTACCAAGTTGCCCTATTTACCCAAGTTCCTTCTGACTTACCTTCAAATTGATACTTCTCCCTACCGTAATACCACAATTCTCAACCCAGACTCACCAGACGCGACCCAAGCATAATACCATACCGTCTAAGGCTCATAAGCCGCCGAATACTCTCTCAAATATCCCCAAAAGTACCACATTCAAAATCCTTACCCTGTAGAGACTTCCTGCGAATCTAAAGCCATTACCTTCACCTTCCTAATACTGAAATATAGAACCTGTGATGATGTAGATATGCCACAAGTCTTGATAACCTCTAACGTAAATCTCAATCACACTGACCAATTAGACAGAATCGACCTGACCCGTTGCACACTGACATACTAGGAAAGTAATCCACTCACTTGAAGCCACAAGCAAATTCATACACTGCACACACTACACCTTTTACAACTTCCACTAAATCATTCAATAGAACCCAATTACCCAAAAAATTACATTGCAACCTTTATCGAAGTAATTTCCATTACTCGTGACATCCCTAGACCCCACACATGTAGGTCATAACTGATTTACCAATATACCTCAAACTGAAACCAATACCACACATAATCATGCAATCAACTTAGCATTAACAGACTCCCTCACTTGCCTCAAAGCCAACGATCTAGACAAACAATAACTCACAATGCCCATAATAATCACCATCCGTCTAACAGCTCAAGTCATCTGAAAATCTCGCATTCACAATTGCAATAGTCACGCCAACTTCCACAAGCAATCTAAACTCCAATTACAACATATATCATTTACTGGTAGAAGGGAACTTATTACAGAACTACATAGGGACCACACACCCTGGGACAACCTGCAGGAGATACCCCTGCCCGCTTAGCCTCAACTGTTATCTCTCCATTCACTTCTTAAGACCAGAACTATCACGCAATCACTACACCTTCCTGCATCTGAACACAACCAACGCCTACCCTCGAGGCATCACAATACGCGGTAAAAACCTGAAGCTGATGGCAGAACTAACACTGGAGCGGTGGTCACAAAAATCTCGAGCTTCTGGAAGCTCTACCCACACATGTCTGACCACATGGATACCCTTACTGGACACCACGTGTCCCAAGAATGCTACTGAACCGAGCCAAAAGTCACACTCGGAGAATTGGCATAGAGCCTTTCCTCCCTGAATCCTTATAATACCATCCTTAGATACTGAGTATGCTACTCCTGGCTACGCGAATATGCCAGGACGCCATTAATGAATACAATAACAATGAGTGCTAATACGGTTGGAATACACTGTTAATCAAATACTTGAACGTTACTGGAAAAAATGATCAGCTCAAAGGACATCACTAGGAAGTCATAACCCAACAGAAAAATCCGCTTCACTCCACAACTACACAATATGAGAGGTCTTCCAACATACTCACAACTCAAGTCCATATACCAAATCGAGACAGAAATCAAACACTCAATAAATCTTGCCACATTTCCAGCCAACCCTTTTGTCACAAATCACAGTCTGAACACGTCTAACCATCAAATCACACCCACCACATAGGCATCTAGTCACCAATTCTCATCCATAAGAACACAAACGGACATACAAGTCCCCAATTACATGTGCCCACACAATAAAAATCTCAGCAATCAGGCCACAGAATGAATCCGGCCTCAAGTCCTCCAGACTAGCTCATTACCAATATGCCAAAATCACATCTCATCCATGGAAGCCACAAGTCGTCGATGCACAGCTGATACCAAGCACTCTCGCGCGCGTTCGAACACATGGAAGGAATTCAAGAGTTACGCTCTTGGTTGAATACAATGGATTCGCACGGCAAGAATTTAAAAAATGTGAGATTTTCCTAAGGGTTCTGCAGCCTCTCGAAGATAAGTACAGAAGTCTCCGTACTGATCCGCAAGACTCTACTAAAACTGCTCATGACCGATGAGTCCTATGTAACCTAGCGCTCTGATACCAAACTGTCACGACCCCAAATCTAGGCCAGTCGTGATGGCGCCTATCGTGGAACTAGGCCAGCCAAAACTACACTCGAATCATAATAAGCTTCCATTTACATCTTTACTATACTGATTACCCATAAAGGTTTCCTATAAACATTTATAAGACAGTTAAAGCTATACTGGATATTAAATACAACCCCCGAGAACCCGGAGTCACTGGTCATGAGCATCTACATAAAATATACAACTCAACCAAAAAAAAAAATATAATAGTAAGCAGGAGAGGGAGCAGGATTGCGGACGCATGCAGCCAGCCACCTCGCAAACCTCCGAGAATCTCTAGAACAGATAGGCAGCTCACCCTGACCTAACACCTGAATCTGCACACAAGATGCAGGGAGTAATGTGAGTACACCAATTCAGTAGTAAGAAAAATAAATCAGGTCTGAGCAGCAAGAAACACATAAAATCAATGTCATCAAATCACGAGATGCACAACCTTTCTTTCCAACAGTATAACATAGATATATGAAATCATCATGCCTTAAACCAACTTCAGAAAAATCCTTTGAAGAACGTATATTTTCAACAACTTTAAACCGAAAGATTTAGTATGAAAATGAAATCAATCATATAGAGGCCCCTCGGGCAAAACATGTTTCATAAGCTCAGAGTGAAAGTAGTAAAATCATAAGTAGCCCCTCGAGCAAAAACATGTATCATAATCAGCCCCTCGGGCATGCCTCACAGTCACTCATAATCAGTCACTCAGCACCTCACAGTCACTCATGCCTCCCAATCACTCGGCACTCGGCACTCGGCACTCGGTGCGCTCACTGGGGGTGTGTGCAGACTCCGGAGGGGCTCATTCATCACAAGCGCTAATATCAAGCCACCTCGTGGCGTATCATATCCTCACAATCAGGCCCTTGGCCTCATTCAGTAGTACCACTCAAAAAGCCCCTCGGGCGAATCAGTAAAACAGGGTTCTCGACCCAAAACATCATTTTTAAATCTCAAAGTAGTGTAAATCAGACTGAGTTTCGAAAATAGTAAGCACAATGTGGCTGAGTGAAATCATCAATATATAGTGAGGAAAACAATAGTAAAAAAGGCCCCCAGGGGGTCTAAACAGATCGGCACGAGGCCCCAAACACGGCTTATAGCCCAAATATTTTAACAATCTTTAGAACATAATTTAACATAAGGCTTGAGTAAAATACGCAACTCATTAGTTGCCGCGGAAAGGACCTAGTCCAACCAAAAATTAGTGCGCACCACATACTCGTCATCCGACATGTGCGCCATTCCAAAATCAGTGAGAAATACGTAGTCCGGGGTTTCATACCATCAGGACAAGATTTATAACCATTACTTACCTCTACCGGGCCACAACACTAGTCCGCTATGCTCTTGCCGTTCAAATTGGCTCCCAATTTCTCTTAATCTAGCCAAAACCAGTTTAACATCATCAATATATACCAAAGGAACACAACCCAATCGAAGACTATCAAATTATACAAGAATCTCGATATTCGGCCAAACTCGAACCCCGGGCCCACGTCTCGGAATTCGATAAAATTTACATCACTAGAATCCTCATTCCCGTACGAGTCTACCCATACCGAATTTACCAAAATACGACCTCAATTGCCCACTCAAAACACCAAAAGAATTTTCCAAATCTTTTCTCCCATTTTCCCAACTTTTCTACTTTAATTCCTCAAATTGCATGGTGAAAATCAAGACAAATTCATGAAATTGAACAAAAAATGATTAAAGAACACTTACCACAAGAACCCCGCTGAAAAGCTCGTCCAAAATGCCCTTCCCCCGAGCTCTCTAATGGAAAAACAAGTTATGGCCAAGAACCGCCGAAATAGAACTTAAAATTGACTGCCCAGGCCTCTTTCTTCACTGCGATCGCAGAAGCTCCCACGCGATCGCAAAGAACAAATATGCTGCCCCATCAAATTACACTACGTGATCGTAGACATCCACATGCGATCGCGATTCAGCAGGACATAAACCCACGCGATCGCAAACCACTCTACGCGATCGCGAAGAACAACGGCTCAGCCCATTCACGCGCCCTTTAACGCTATGCGAACGCGAACAACACCATGCAATCGCACTGCACAACAACCTCATACTCACGCGATTGCGATCGCGACCTCCACCACGCGATCACATATAACAAAAGTCCTGCTATCCCCAGCTAGTTCTACGCGATCGTAAACACCCTCCCGCGATTGCGTAGAAGGAAACCAGAAACTCACACCAGCAAAAATCTGCCTAGTTTTTAAGCCAAGAATTGGTCTGTTAACCACCTGAAACACACCCGAGGCCCTCGGGACCTCAACCAAACATACCAACATAACCCATAACATCATTCAAACTTAGCCGAGCCTTCGAAACACCAAAAATAACGCAAAAACACCAAAATCACATCAAATTCAAGCTTATGAACTTTGGAACTTCCAAATTTCGCCAACTACACCGAAACCAACCAAAACACCTCCGATTGACCTGAAATTTTACACACATACTCAAAATGATATTACGGACCTGCTCCAACTTCTGGAACCCCATTCCGACCGCGATAGCCTATTTTCCACTACCGAAAATCGCCAAAAACTAATTTTCGCCAATTCAAGCCTAATTCTGCACTGGACATCGAAACTTCATTCCGAACACACTCCTAAGTCCCAAATCACCTAACAAATCTATCCGAGCCATAAAATTTGTATTCCGAGGTTGTTCACCAATAAGTCAACTCTCAGTTGACTTTCTCAACTATTAGGCTACTTGGAGAGACTAAATGCCTCAATTCTCACCATGACTACTCTGAACCCAAATTAATTGACCCAACACAACAAAAACACGCTAGCAATATATGAAAAATTGAGAAATGGGGGAAACAGGGGTAAACTCTCGGAACGAACGGTCGGGTTGTTACACTAGGTCTCCAAACCAAACATGAACACAAGTGTAATAACATCATACAAACTGGCTCGCGCAATCAGAAACTCCCGAATAATACCTAGAACTACAAATCGACATCAAAATGCATGAAATTTTCAAAGAAACTCAAGAACTTTCAAATCCACAATCGAGCGTCTGAATCATATCAAATCAACTCCGTTTTGCACCAAATTTGTAGAAAATTCTTAAATAGTAAAATGAACCTATACCAAGTTGCAGAACCAAAATTCAAACCCGGTAGCTATACAGTCAACTTACATCAAACTTCGGAGTTCCTTAAACCTTCAAATTACTAGTTTTTAACAAATCACGTCAAAACAAGTTAGGAACTTTCGTATTCAATTTCGGGCATATGACCAAGTTTGTAATTAAGATACAGACTCACCAGGATCATCAAAATACCAATTTGGATCCGTTTACACAAAATGTTGACCATAGTCAACTCAAATAATTTTAAGGCTAAAATTCATATTTCCTTCAGGTTTTTACATAACATTTTTTTTGTAATAAGACACGGACTACGCACGTAAATAGAGAAAAGCTAAACGGATTTAATCGAGGTCTTGAAATATGAAAATAAAGGCTAAAATTCAAAATGACCTATCAGGTCATCACAGATACAAAGACCTAGAAAAGGAAATCATTCAGGTATTTTACTGTGTGGAGTTAAGCTCCTGAATTCAAAAAAATAGTGTGAGTTTTAGCTGGGCTCATTCTATCCCTTGTAGGAAAATGTGCCAGCTCATAGGCAAGCTAAATAAACTAAAAAGAGTCCTCACACAATTTAAAAATGATAGATTTAATGAAGTGGAGAGCAAAGCTAAAAAGGCAATGGGGATGCTAATACAATGTCAACCAAAAATACAAAAGGATCCTTTGAACACAAAGTTAGTAGAAGAACAGATGCAGCTGTTGCAGCTATGCAGGAATTGGAAGTAGGCAAGATATCAATTCCTTGGATAGAAGTGCAAGGTGCAATGGCTAAAAGAAGGGGATTTAAACATAAAATTCTTCCATAATATTCTCAAGGCTAGAAGAAATGCAAATAGAATCTTTGCAATCACAGACAAAGATGATTAACACATAACACCAATGAATGTGATTATTAAAGCATTTGGTGACTAGCTCAGAGGACAGAACACATGTTAACAATACTTTGGTTCAACAAGGCCCAACTCTTACTACTAAGCACAGACAGATACTAGATACGGATTTTACACAAAAGAAAGTGAAAGAAACTTTGTGTGGTATAGGTTGGGGACAATTCACCTGGACCTGATAGGTACGGGAGAAAATTCTTAGAGGATACATGGGATATATTGGGAACAAGATATGGTAGATATTGTACTGAAGTTCTTCAAAACTGGAAAGATGTTGAGGGAGGCCAATAACACAATGATTACACTCACTCTCAAGAGCACACATGCAGATAATGTTAGTGATTACAAACTAATCTCTTGTTGCAATACATCATATAAGATAATTTTTAAAATTCTATGTATGAGTTATGTTGCCTGATATATATCAGAGAACCAGAGTGGTTTTGTTGCAGGGAGGAATATAGTACAAAATATTTTTGTTTATCGGGATTAAGTTAGGCTATAAAATAGGAAGAATACAACTAGAAGTTGCCTCATTAAAATAGATTTGAGGAATGCCTATGATGTTGTTGAATGGAAGTTTGTAGAGGAAATGTTCCACACTTTGAATGGTACACCCAACATTTTCGTACGTGAGATTACATCGTAAGTCAATTGATGTAAGATCAGAAATGAGATCGTCTTTGAAAGTACATAAAGTAAGTTAATTATGTTACCTTGGAGGTTACAAATCTTTAAGATCATGGATAATAAGTACCAAGAGGGTTGAAATACTTAGAAGCTAAATAAATTAAAGAAAATAAGTTTCGTCGAAAGTCGACAAGTTGGGAATATTATAACAAATACTTTCGGGATAAGAATAGAGTTCTTAATATGATAGGGAGGTTATGTTATGTGTTATTTTAGTCGTATGATAGCGTTTATAATATATTGAAGTCAAGAGAGTTGTGGCACAAAAGTGGGCAAAGGAGGAGTCTAAGACTAGGAGCATCAAAACAAGAGAGTTGATGGAAAGTTATAGAAAGCTCAGTCTAGCTTGAATTAACTCGGAGGAGTCCAAGACTAGGAGCAGTTAGAAGAGATGAAATATTTCCTTGGTAGTAGAATAAGGGTGTAATTATGATAGATAAGAAGATGACATTTAGTCCTTTGATTGAATAATGATTTAACAAGAAATAGATTTCATGAATTGCACGGGATTATAATACTCTCCCCCCCCCCCCCCCCCCCCCCCCCGATAAGATGAATCATGTTGGGATGCTATGAAATACTGTTATTGAAGTATAGTATCATCCCTAGGTGGATCAGGCAAATTACTTCAAATTTTCCCTGATACAACGTGAGCCCTAGTGATAATGTATTACATAAGAGGTTTCAAGTTATCAGTGGTAGATTATGGATCAACATTAAGGTAAATAAACAATGTATGAATAAAAGTTACAAAGCATGAGATGAGATTATGTCGTCATTCTTAAGATGAACAGTAATGAGGAAGAACTAAAGGATTTAAATTTACACATATATGATAAGAAACGAGAGAGTAACCTGGAGTTGGGTAGCAGACCGCGGTAATAATAAATTGAAGTAAGTGTTACGGTATAGTATTACCTACCTAGATGTAGTAAAGCCATAAGAATAGATAATCGAGGCTATATAACAAGATATAGCAATGGTAAGTTTGACAAAGTACAAAGAGAAAAACTTTAGTACACCTATAGATTCCCCGAGGGCCAGCTTGGCATAGTTCTGTATACGTTCACAAAGCGAGGCCTGGAGATTGGCTAACAACTAGAGGAGAAGGGAGAGAAGAGTCACTTAGACGCACTTACAAGGTCAGATTCGTACATGCTGCATGATTGAAGGTAGCAACAGTTATGATATGGGAAGTATTCTGACCACAAGTCGTGGTGGGGAAAGAGGCCTAAAGGAGGGAATGCTCTGGACTTTGAATTTATTCACAGAATAATTTTGTAGTTGGCAAGGACATTATTAAAGTATTTATAAAAGCTATAGGTTGATACTGATAGGCGCATCAATAAACATAAGAGGACGAACGTTCCAAAGGGGATAATAATGTTACACCCCATATTTTCGTACGTGAGAGTAAGTCATAAGTCAATTGATGTAAGCTTAGAAATGAGATCGTCTTTTAAAGTACATAAATTAAGTTAATCATGTTCCCTTTGGATGTTACAAATCTTTAAGATCATGGATAGTAAGTACCAAGAGGGTTGAAAGACTTAGAATCTAAACAAATTGAAGAAAATAAGTTTCGTCGAAAGTCGACAAGTTGGGAATATTATAACATGTACTTTCGGGATAAGAATATAGTGATTAACATGATAAGCAGGTTATTTTATGAGTTATTTTAGTCATATGATATTCGTGTATTATGTTTTGAAGTCAAGAGAGTTGTGGAACAAAATTTGGCAAAGGTCATCACAAGTTACATTCATAAATATGCTGAAAATTAGGTCAAATATAGATGCGGTTTTATCCTAATATACTTGAAATTACGGGATGATGCACCTACCAAAGTAAAGATATATGATTCTTATTGCTAAATCATTAAACCGTTCGTTGATACGACATCCAAGTAGAGACATATTCTTGTTTTTCTGAGACTGCACATGCAGCTTCTATGGGACCCACTTGGTCGATGGCCGACCTTCACCTATTTTTATCTCGTTTTGGGGATGAGATTTATTCATTTTTAGGCCTCATTCAATCCTCACACTCTCCAAACCCTCCCAAACAGTTTCCCTAAGGCTCCAAATAAATTCCAAAAAATACACCATAATTCAAAATCAAAGTTAGCCAAAGGTGAAGAATAACACATCTATGGTGTTGTGATGTGAATAAGGATGATGGTGAGCTAAGTTAAGCTTAGGGTTAAAATTGTATCTACTTCCTAAGGTATGTTTAACATTATTTTTATTGTGTTTAAGGTTAATTATGTGTTGGTTGCGATGTTGGAGTAAAAGATTACAAGATAGCACTTGAAAGGGGAAGAAATGTTGTTATCTTTTGTTGGGTTGTTTAAAGGCTATATATATAGAGAGAGAGAGATATAGATATATATTGTTTTAGATATAAATTGGATAACATAACTTTATTATGATATGGTTTTCGTTGTTATGCATGTCTATATGTTTATCAAGTGAATTGATGAAAGAAACATATGAAACTTGAGATTGGAAGTTATCTTAAGTCAATTCTATGGTGTTGTATTACCATTGAGGGCTATTGTAAGCTAAATATAACTTTGATTTCAACTTGAATGTTCTTGCATGTTCTTAATGTTATATTGATGTGGATTAAGTTAAATAGATGGACCAGACAAGGACTAGAGAATAAAGTTGCTAATTGAGGATAATTGGAGTTGTAGATTGTTTTCTTTGTTATAAATGTATGGTATAAGTCTGGAATCATTTACGAATGACTTCATTATCATATAAATGATTTTTTTAAGTTAAATTAAGAAGTTTATTAGGGTGATATGGGGTATACAGGTTCCAATCAGATTTTGCCGCTCGTCGTGAAGTAGTTGTGACTTGTTGTTATTATATGGTGTCTAGTTATTGATACTTATATGTTGCCGGATTGCTCTTGTTTTTGGTTTTGGTATATGGTATTGGAGGAGGCTCATTTTTACAGGGGATTTTTGTTGCCGAATTTACGTCAACGAGCTACTAGCTTAAGTTACGGACGTAGCCTTTACACATCACTGATTTTTGAATCTCCTTCTGCTATAGTGGATTGAGTTGAGTTGTTTGAAGAGTTGCTTGGAAGGTATTAAGGATTCAACGGGGTTACCCTTCTTTCCTTTTGGCATGATCCATATGACACAAACTAAACGAGCAAACGTGAAACTTTCACAAATGACTCTATTCTTAGAAGTACTAGGAGAGCCTATGTTCTTGATTCCCCATACGTCCTATTACTATATCATCTGTTCATGGGTCTCGAAAAATACGTAAGTTGATAAAGTTTATTTCATGATATTAATCGAAATCATATTGATCTTATGTCATCCCGAGAGATCTTATTGACTTACTTCGTATGCATTATTGACTCATGATCAGATGACGTTATATACGTGTACATTATATGTATATGGGGTATGGGGAAAGGTTATGGCGTTATATATGTACCACCACCTGATCAGTTGGTATACGTTGATGATTTTGCCCACAGAGGCCGAGATGATATGATGGGGTGCCCTCAGAGGCTTGATGATGTTATATACGCATATACCTATGCATGATATGACATTTATACAGATATGCATGACATTATAAATGTTTCGTGATTCACAGAGCTATTCAGACTTATAGGTTTAGTCCTTTACTCTATGTTTCTTTCATATCTTTTATATGCTGTTTTTCATGCCTTACATACTCAGTACTTTGTTCGTATTGACGTCCATTTTGCTTGGGGACGTTTCATTTCATGTCGCAGGTCCCGATAGACAGGTTGACAGTCCTCCTAGTAGACTATTAGCTTAGCGGAAGGTGTTGGCGCACTCCACTTGCTCTGTACTTGCCTATTTGATAAGTATGCTTTGGACATGTATTGATTGGTATGGCAGTGCCGTTTCCCAGCCTTTATGATGCTTATGTACTTTTAGAGACTTGCAGATAGATGTCTTATATATGGATGATTATATGGCCTTGTCGACCTATATTTTGAGTGTATAAATGATCATTTTGGTCTTATAGACCCGTATGTCACATGTATAAGTTCCATGTCGGGTCATCATATGTCAAGTATTCTCTTATATTTTATTCTGGTTATATCATAATGGCCTTTCTGGCTCATTTACCTATAATGATATGATAAGAGAAGGCACCGGGTGCCCATCGCTGCTCATCGATTTGGATCGTGACAGAACTTCCCTCACAAATTTATTAGGTGGGTGATGGAATGTATATCTAAACCTCAGTATTTAACTGCTCTAAATGAGGGAATACCTGGTGCGTTCACAGGGAAAAGGGGATTGAGATAGGGATCATATCTCCCCCTTCTCTTTCTTATAAGTATGGAGTACTTCACAAGGATCATGAAGAGGGTAACAACGCTAGAGGGGTTTGCTTTTCACCCATAATATGAGGTCTGGGGCTGAATCACCTCTACTTTGCAGATGATATGCTTATCTTCAGTAAAGAGGAGTTCAATTCAGTGTTGCTCATGCTAAGGGAACTCAAGACTTTTTCAAATGCATCAGGCTTGTGCACAAAGAACGCAAAATAAAATATTTTCACTATTAATATAAAGGATCAGGTGGCAGATGATCCATGTAAGCTTAAAGGGGTACAGAAGAGGGAAACTCACATTCAGATATCTGGGAGTTCCTATATCATCAAAGAAGCTATCTGCAGTAGAGCGTATGTAAGTGGACAAAATGACATGTAGAGTGAAAACTTGGGGTTCAAAGGGATAGTCCAGTTAATCAACTTAGTACTGCTGCGCATACACTCATACTGGGCATCAATGTTTATTCTGCCCAGGAAAAATTGATGAAACGAATAGTTGCTATATGTATGAGACCTTATGGAGTTGACACATCAATGCTAATAAATCTCCTCTGATAACTTGTAGACCAAAGAAGGAAGGGGGCGTGGTATTGTTGACTGCATTATGTGGAATGAATCTGCTGTAGAGAAAATATGATGGAACATTGTCAAAAAAAACTGACAACCTATGGGTAAAGTGGGTGAATCACATCAATATAAAGGGCCAAAATTGGTGGCAGTATGAAGTGCAACAAGATAACTGCTAATATTGGAAGAAACTTTGTAGAATCAGGGATAAATTTATGGCTGGATATGTACTAGGTCAGGGTGATACAATGTCAAGAGTGGCTACCAATGGAGGAAGGGGTCAGGATCACAATGCCCAAAGTGGAGGGGTGTTTAGAATAAAACTAATTTCCCTAAACATAGTTTCATTAACTGGTTAGCAATGCATAAAAGAGACAGATTAGCTAGAATAGGCCTATTGTAAGATGATATCTGCCTCTTGTATTTTGAGTGTATATTTTCCCAGGCTTGTCTAAAGGAGGTACTACACTGGCTACAGCTACAGGTATATTGTATGTTGTATTCATTTGGTATCTTTTTATTATTATTTTTAGTAGTGGCTAATAGTTAGTAGATATTGTTTATTTGTGGCTATTCCTACAGTTTTCTCATAAGAATACTTTAATCGGTGCGAAATCTTTTAAGGAAAACTATATGGGCTTGATCCTAAATAAATAATAGAGATTTTTCCATGCCCGTTCCTTTATAATATTATTTTCATTAATAATATTATTCTTCATATATTCCATTAATGGAAATTTTCTTTACAGTTCTAGCATACTTTAAATATTTTAACTGACCTCACATTCATTAATCAGTTTTATCCTAATAATATTAATATCATTTATCTCTCATAATTACAGTAAAACTTTTCAATTTTAACTCCTTTATAACGGCAACCCCCCCTTTCTTTGTTGTTCCCACCTACCATTTCCGTTCTTACATATCAGAAATAAATTTATATATATATATAAATTCTTTTTTTCGTGACATAACCTAAAACTAAAATTGAATCCTAAACCTAAACAAAGAAAAAACACCTGTAAGTAACAATAATAAATAAAAAAACATAATATAAGTAAAGAATCCTAAACAAAGAAAATCCTAGTATAGTTTAGAATCCTCACCTAAAGGAAACAAAACATAAAAAAGATACAGAGTAAGGAAAGAATCCTAAACAAAAGAAACATAAACCTAAAGGAAACTAGCCTTTTCCTTTTCTGACTATAATATGCTTCCTTATTTAATCTTCTCCCATTTGCATAGAATTTAGCTTTATTGTACGAATTCATGTAAGAAAAGAATAATTCAGTTATTCCTATAAAAGGTGACATTGTTCCACATTATTCATTGTTCTCTAAAGATTTTGGTGGAGAATGAAGAAATTTTCTCCAAAAGTATTATTAGTTCTCTCTATTGTTCTCATTTTTTGTAATGCTTTAGGGTCATGTTTATGAATTAGAGAGAAAAACAATGACATCGTAACTTTTATTGTAATTGTTTTTGTGTCGTAATTCTTTATTTTTCAGCGTAGTTTTTAGTTTTGCATATCAAAGTCTTTTACATTGACGTAGTATTAATTTTAAATTATATACTTTTAGAGATCAATGGTTTGTGTTATTTCAATTTATGTTAGTGTAACAATATTAATTTTCAGCTATTAAATGATATTTTGCAGCTCTTACTTATATATTGTAGGTACTTCGCACGGCGTAATGGAATCATATTTGAAAAATAATGTGTCTCAATAAATAACTTTAAACCTTATTATGTTGAATGGGTAATTAAGGTGTTGGTTATTCGAAGACGACCAATAATAAAATATAAGAACGACAACGGAGAGGGTTTGCGCTGACATTTAACATTGTTGACGAAGAGGTAAGCTTCTTTTGTATATTTATTTTGATATAATTTATTACTTATTCGTATTATTTTTAATTAATCTACAATTCTATTTATATTAATTTATAGGGGATAAAGATTCAGGCAATGCTTTTCAATAAAAATGTTGAAGATTGAAAAAATTTATTTCAACAGAACAAAAGCTATTACTTTATAAATGGTCGCATGAATGCTGCTAATTCTACCTATTTATCTGTGCACAAGGAGTTGAAAAAATGAAGGATATCCTTTTAAATTTGTTCGTAAATAATTTTCAGTACGCTTGTGTTATGCAATGACAATAAATAAAGCACAAGGACAAATAATTCTGAATGTTGGATTGTATGTCCTGCAACATGTTTCTTCTCATTGACAACTATATGTTTCATTTTCAAGAGGAATATCAATATTCACAATAAATGTTTTTATCATGACTAAGCAACCAAAGCGTCAGAATGATACATACACAAAGAATATCGTTTACAAAGAAGTCATAGGTAAGATATCATCGCATTGCATATTTATAAACTATAAGTGCATAATAGTATGTCATAACTAACATGACTTAATCGATCATTTTTGCAGGTTCATACAATGATATCCAATGAGTTTGAGTTCCCACATTATGCTAATATATGTAATAACATTTCTAAGCATTTTAAATTATGGCGGCATTATATATACATATATTTTAAGGGTTGTTTTATTATTGATATTTATCTTATTAATTTAATTTGGTATCGCTTCATATAAAAAATTGACTACATCATCACGTGTCATTATTAACGTGCAATGCACATACATAAAAAATAACGTATGTGTGTATATAAATATAAATTGTTCATACTGTATATACGACAAATATACCTTATATTTTTTCAACTAAAATATGCACACAGTTTTTGTTTACATCTTGAACATTAGAGTTGAAGTTTGGACATAAATTTCAATTTTGATTGTTTTTGAAGTTTCGTGAGTGATTTGAGTGAAAATTTTGAAAAACAACTTTTTGCAATTTTTCAAATTTTCGAAAATTTCCAAAATGCATCTTCAAGTTAAAATTGAAAATTTTATGAACAAATGCTCATTTCGAAAAAAAGTAAAAAATTTTTGAAAAAATCTTCCATCAAATTTTATGTCCAAACATGCACTAATAATGTGCTTAGCTTGAATTTTTTATGGGATGTTCGTGGTATGTTTTAGATATAAAATATTTATACTAGAAATGTACCATAAATATATAAATCTTCAAGAAAAATCCTATGCATATATCTAGAAATTTTTCTTTATTAAAAGTAAAAAGTACAATAATATAAAATAAAATCAATCTACTTGATGTTGCCGTTTTAGAACATAACGGAACTATATATTATAGCAAGATAATAAGTATTTATTATATTATTGATTAAGATTATGTGCAAAACACATAAGTAGTTAATTATAGTTAAGTATTTATAATTGTAGATAAATAAAGTGACAAGTGCCATTTGTTTATTCGTTAGGTGTAAACATTTGGTGTGGATTTTACCCAATATGTATTATGTGTTTTTATATTGCTTAGTTATGTAAAATCATGGGTTGACTTAGCCCAACAATAATATATAGGGAAAAGGAAAATAAACTTACTATTTATTTTCTCAAAAAATGTGGTGCCGGTTAGAAAGACAATATAAAAAATATGTATATGTCCATGTTTTGTTGCATTATCGTGATTTATCCTGGACCGTTGACTGAGAGGGATTTATACAGAAAATGAATAGTTATCCTTTTGTTCATAACGGCAATCTTATTTTGGGAGTCAAAAAATATACTATATATCGTTCCACTAAACTTGAATTCAATCATTGACTTTCTCTAAGGATGTGGTAAGCTTCTTTAATATAGATTTTTGTATATTGCTTTGATAAGTTTGATTAACGGAGCATGAACTATCAGATGCGAATTCAGGATTTCAAGAGGATGAGTATATTATTGTGAAGAAATGTATCTAGAATTTATATTCGACGGATTTAACTTTAATCTTTTATCATGAACTCACTACACTTTTAAAATTATAGGTTCAAAATTATATTTATTTTTAAATTTTAGTATATATCTATATTCCGTGCCGAAATCAAGATCGTTCAGAATGTGATTTGAACCGCCACTTTCACTTGTAGAAGTGCACCTAATAATAATTGCATCATAGGAGTCTTTGACTATGGGTTCACACACATATATTTAAGTAATTTTGAAGAAATATAACATTGTTATACATGATTCAGGGAGAAGAGTATGGGTTCACGTGAACCAGTATTCATCAACTTGGATACGCCTCTGTGAAAACGAGCTAGAAAGGTCTCTAAATAAAGTAAAATAGGAAAAAAAATATATAAATACAAGTAAGAAAAAATAAACTAGGATATTCTTCCTCTTATACAGTGAGACGGGGATAATACCAACTAAATCTCCGTGTAATATTTATCTTGAATTCCAAAAAATGTACTTGACACATTCTTCCATAAATATCCCAAAAACTTTCATCCTAAATTCTAATTTAAGAATTCTACATAGAAAAAGACCAAGTAAAAATTTAATGACATCTAATATGAAGGACAAGTAATGGAGGGGAAACGCAGCGATTGTGAAAGCTTCTTGTATTATAATAAATACTAATGTCAGGTAACTAATACTCAAGAATTCCCCACGACTAAAACTGGAATAGAGAGGTTTGCAGATAAAATATGAAGACGTGAGACATTTAACTTATAATTGCTATTGTTGGAACAATTAAATGACCAACCTCCCAGAATTAATGAGCATTCATTTACTTAGTAATATAGTGTTCTATCACTTATTGTTGGATTATAGGTCATGGGTCGCTCCATGTGGGCTGACCCTACCCGATTAGGAGAGATAAGAGAGAGAGGTTAAGGGAAGTTAGGAGAGATAAGGGAGAGAGGTTAAGGGAAATTACCACTAAACCACAAACACCCACAAAATTGAACATGGGTGAGTGGTGGATTATCTCCCTTAACCACTATTACTCTGCCTATTTATGTGAAGAAAAAGGCAGAACTTAAGACAGTAATTTTCTCTTCTCTGACTCTCTTCTTCTCCAACGGAAAACACACACAAGCAAGGGCATTTAATTGGTGGAAGATTAACTTTGTTCCCTAATGATTCAAAGTTCGGTTTGAGGCAATTGTTTCGGTGGTGAGTTCAACAATTCTTCCGCTACGTTGACAGGTATGCTAATCGTGTTCCGCCCTGCTATTATTATTCTATCATTGGTATCAGGGCCACCGTTATTTCTTGTTTCTTTAAACATGGAATACATTAAATAGATTTATAGTTTTTTTTTACGGTGCCGCAAAATTTCGTTGACAGTTTGCGTCAAAGGAATTGGTTCCGTGAATAAGAGCGTTGATTTAGTCATGTTTTGATTTTAACTTTCATG
Source organism: Nicotiana knightiana (assembly GCA_005239525.1). NCBI lineage: Eukaryota > Viridiplantae > Streptophyta > Magnoliopsida > Solanales > Solanaceae > Nicotiana > Nicotiana knightiana. The sequence continues at coordinate 15,532 of ML384401.1, read as the reverse complement.
TCTGCTAAAGTAACGTTTGCAGATATATAGTAATATTCTTATCTCATCCCACTATAAACTTTAATTAGTTTGCTAGTGTTGCCCAGGAAGCAATGTTAAGTTCAATTTTTTAGGGGAATCGCAATCTTATTTGCTGTCCAGTAATATTGTTTTGTAGTTTGCTGGTGTTTTGTTTTACAGAGTGATGATCTAAAATTGGTATCAAGAGTATTTAAAGTGTTTTTTATTGAGATAAATACACTATTAATATTAATCAGTGTCAATATTGTTAACAGAAAGTTTCAAGTTAACGGCTTGTGAAACTATTAGATACACCCCATAATTGGTGTTACTGTATATAATAATGTATTCGATACTTGTTAGTAATTTATATTGCTTTGATTGCTGACAAGTCTCTTTCCGATTTGAAATTGAGTTGCTTTCAATAAGTTTTGTTTTAGCCTTATAACTTGTTCAAAGTTGGCAACGGTTTAAGATGAAAAAGGAATCAGTTTCACAATATCATGGCTTCATATATTAAAAAAAAAAATTTAGCCATATCCCTTACATTAATATACATCTACGAGTTATTGTAACATATGCTGTCACATTGAGTGGTTGTAGCCATTCTTATTATTTCCTTGGTCCTATTTCAGATATGGCTGAACAGGGACAAGTTCGAATTACTCCAAGTGGGAGTTTTCGAAGTCAAGGAAGGGGACAACGTAGAAGGGTACGTCGTCGCAGGACTTATTTCTATAATGATTCAGACTCGGAGCCTGAAGTCATCAGGAATGTTCCAAGGGCGAGACAAAATGAGTTAAGGGATCGAAGGGTTGAACGAAGGGAAAGAGAAAAGAAATTTAGAGAGCTTAAGGCTTCACTAGCTGAACATATTGCATATTATCAGTTTACCTGAGATGCACTAATTGATGTTATTGACGAAATTGAGCTATCTAGTTGGGAAGCCTTAGCAATTTTAGTAAATTCACTTGGAGAACCTTTAGGTAGTATTTTAACTAAAGTTTATCATGAGGTTTGGCCAAGTGAACCTTTTTGTGTTTATGTTTTTAAATTTGAAGCCGAGTGGGAGAACCGTCTCTACAACTACTTGTAATTACAACTACTTTTAATTAATGAAACTTTGTTATTTGTTTGCAAGATTACATGTCATTTTATTTATTTGTTTTTAATATGTGGCAATTAAAACAAGTATGACATGATATTGAAAATCTTGACGAAATACACACTATGAGAAATGATTTTATAAAATATTAGTTGAACATTTAGTTGTAGATGATGAATGGAAACGTAGTAACCTTTCGATTCTATACTAAGTGTAAAATTAATATTTTATTTAATTGATTTGCCTAAGTGTGTACATCACATGCAAGAATGATGAGTAATAAATACACTTGCATTATTGTTTCGGTGTTGACAGACTATGGCATCAAGAACTATCATTGCTAACTTAAACAAGGGTGACAAACTGAACGGTGAGAATTATGATATTTGGAGCCGTAAGATGTGGTATGTGCTGGAAGAGCAAGATGCCCTTGAAGCCATTAACCATGTCATGGTTTTCCCAGAGGAGGGTAACACTGCCCAACATAGGAGAGATCTTGAGGCTTACAATTCATGGAAAAAGAAAGATGCCACTGCTCGTGGAATCATTGTAAGCTCAGTTGTGGATGATTTCATTCATGAATGTGAACAATTCCCTACTGCTAATGCCACTTGGGCGCATTTGAGAGAAACATATGGGGGTACTACTGTAACCCGCCTTAGACAACTGACTATCAAATTTGACACTTACAAAAAGCGTCATGACCATAGTGTCAAACAACACCTTAGGGTGATGTCAAACATGACAACTCAACTCAAAGGTGCTGGCCATGTTCTCTCTGACAAGCAACAGGTTCAGGCAGTGATTCGGTCTCTTCCCAATAATTGGGAACATCTGAAGGTTAACTTGACCCACAATGATAGCATCAAAACTTTTGTTGATGTTGCCCATCATGTGGAGCTTGAAGACGAGCGGCTTGGTGTTGCTAAAGATGTACCTAATGTCTTTGTAGCAGAATCAAGTGGTAGAAGAAGATCAAGCTTCAAGCGCAAGAGAAACTGGAAGAATGACGANAAGGGAATCACCAGACAGTTAACTATTTCGTACACACCTCAACAAAATGGTGTAGCAGAAAGGAAGAATAGAACACTACTGAACATGATAAGGTCCATGATGGCGCAGGCAAATTTACCTATCTTCTTTTTGGGGAGATGCGTTATTGACTGCAACTTACATTTTGAACAGAGTGCCTTCTAAATCAGTTTCTTCCACCCCTTATGAGCTATGGACTGGTCATAAACCAAACTTAAAGGACTTACGACCTTGGGGTTGTGCTGAATATGTAAAAGATTCTTTTAGCAAGTTTGGTAAATTAGGTCCAAAAGGCAAGAAATGTATCTTTATAAGATATTCAGAACACTCCAAAGGGTATGTGTTCATTGGCGAATTAGAGAATGGAAGTGTTAGTGAGATTGAATCACGAGATGTCACATTTCTGGAAAATAATTTTCCAAAAAAGGGTGAGGTAAAGAATAGTGAGCCTCTTTATGAAATGTTGAATTCAGATAGTCAGCAAGTGTCTTTTGACATAGTAGCTAATCAAATTGATCAAGATATTATTCTTGATCCGAGTGATAGTAGGAAATCTCAATCCCATAATCATTCCGACGAACCTGAATTTCAACTACGAAAGA
>ML384401.1:1613-12676 GCA_005239525.1 Nicotiana knightiana | reverse complement strand
GAAAGAGTGCCAGGAAAAATATACCCAAACATACTTATGAAATTGAGGATTATATTTTCTTGGTATCTCCGACAGAAATGGATGAGCCAAAGTCTGTGACTGAGGCTTTATCAAGCCCTGGAAAAGATGAGTGGATGAAAGCAATGAAAGAAGAATTAGAGTCTATGAAAACCAACAAAGTCTGGGATCTAGTTGACCTTCCGCCTGAGCGTAGATCCATTGGGAACAAATGGGTTCTCAAAGTTAAACACAAATCGGATGGGTCAATAGAAAGATACAAGGCACGATTAGTGGAAAAAGGCTTTACTCAAGAAGCTAGAATAGATTATGAGGAAACATTTTCACATGTTGTAAAGTTTACCTCAATTCGCTTACTTTTGGCTATTGTTGCACATTTGGATTTGAAATTACATCAAATGGACTTGAAGACAATNGTTCTTTCTCTAAAATTGAAATGCCAACTTGTGAAAATTGTCTTGCCGGAAAGATTACACGTAAACCATTTGGAAAGGCTAAGAGAGCCGATTTTCCATTGCAATTAATTCATTCTGATATCTGTGGTCCAATGAATGTGAGGGCTAGGTCTGGTGCTTTATATTTCATTACGTTCATTGATGATTTCACGCGCTTTGGTTATGTCGATTTGATTTCTCATAAATCTGAAGCACTTGAATGCTTTAAGAAATATTTGAATGAAGTTGAGAATCAAGTAGACAAAAGGATTAAGACCCTAAGAATCGATAGGNGAGAGGTGAAACTTTAAGCCTTGAAATGTGTCCCAAGACTGAAAATGAAAAGGAAGACATGTCTCGAGTTCCATATTCAAGTGCTGTCGGGAGCCTGATGTACGCTATGATGTGTACTCGCCCAGACATTTGTTATGCCGTAGGTCTGGTTAGCAGGTATCAATCCAATCCTGGAAGAGATCATTGGAAAGCTGTGAAGAGAATTTTCAGATACCTAAAGGGAACTGCAGATTACTCACTATGTTATAGTGGAAATGATTTATACTTGAGAAGATATACAGATGCTGATTGGGCTGGTGATCGGAATGATAGAAAATCAACATCTGCTTATGTTTTCTTACTTAATGGTGGTGCTATATCATGGAAAAGTAAGAAACAAACCTGCATAGCCCTTTCAACAATGGAAGCTGAGTTTGTGGCTTGTGCGTCTGCAGTGCAAGAAGCTGTTTGGTTGAAGAGATTCTTTGAGCATTTGAATATTACAAAGAACTCTCAGGGTCCCATGACTCTATATTGTGATAGTCAAGCGGCTATTACATATACAAAAGATCCTAAGTATCACAGTAAGACCAAACACATTGACATCAAGTATAACTTTGTAAGAGACATGGTAGCAAGTGGAGAGATAAATTTACAATACGTTCCTACGCAAAGCATGATAGCTGATCCTTTTACAAATGCAATATCTAGAGACCTGTTTGCNGCTCATCAATATTTGACTCCTGAATTTTTCTTATATCTCGTATGCATGTGATGAAAGTTTTGTTGATAAAGTGTGTCGAACAAGTCGCGAGATTGGCTCTCTCACACGAGCAATCGCCTCTTGCGTTAAAAATCATGAAGAGATGAGACCTTATAGAACCTTGGATAATGCAGGGTTATATTTACTTGTAGAGGTCGTTCTTGACAGCTTACGAATTTCACTATTCGATTATGACTTGTTCTGTAAGCTAGATACGAGTTTCTCTAAGAAAATATTTTGACGATTATTGAAGTGAGAAACTCGGTTTATACACTTGAAGTTGTCTAGACCAAGATCTGTACGGTGTTGGAAGATTAAAACAATAAGACACACGCGCCAATATAAGGTGAGAACACCGTGACATGTGTTTCATACCACGTGTGCTATCGACCATGGGATAATGGAAGAATGAATCCCTGCTTCTTCATAGTGTGAGATCCCAAAGAAGTTAGAGTAACTTTTATTGAAATACCCTTTGACCTTTTACTGTCTCTTGAAATGCCAATCAGTGTTGCTACTTTAGTATGCCACTAATAGCTATGATTGATTCAGCAATGCATTACATGTCTAGGAAAGCAGTTGATTTGGAATGGAAATATTCGAGTAGAAAGGGAAGACGACTAAAATTTAGTAATTTAACTTGTATTCATAGGTCGGGCATTATACTTACCATGAGGGTATTGGGTGTAATTGTGGATACAATGCTATATGAGAACTTGAGTTTGCCTCTTCCGAGGATGAGGGATCGAATAAGTAGCTACTGCAATAGCGAATGGTGTCTGGGGTATTGCGGATAATAATATCTTCATGCTAGTAGTGAATCCTTTCCATACGTGACTGGATTTCTACGTAGAGCTTTAGTACAACCTTTAATTGATTTTGGAATTGTTCAGCTCTTTATGCTCGTAGGTCACACCAACTATTTGCCAGTATGAACTGTGTGTCAAAGACATCGGTCTAGCCCACTATGAGCGAATTGGGAGATGTTGGATTATGGGTCATGGGTCGCTCCATGTGGGCTGACCGACCCGGTTAGGATAGATAAGGGAGGGAGGTTAAGGGAAGTTAGGAGAGATAAGGGAGAGAGGTTAAGGGAAGTTACCACTAAACCACAAACACCCATAAAACTGAACATGGGTGAGTGGTGGGTTATCTTCCTTAACCACTATTACTCTGCCTATTCATGTGAAGAAAAAGGCAGAACTTAAGACAGTAATTTTCTCTTCTCTAACTCTCTTCTTCTCCAACGAAAAACACACACAAGCAAGGGCATTTAATTGGTGGAAGATTAACTTTGTTCCCTAGTGATTCAAAGTTCGGTTTGGGACAATTATTTTGGTGGTGAGTTCAACACTTTTTCCGCTGCGTTGACAGGTACGCTAATGTTGTTCTCGCCTCGCTATTATTATTCTATCACTTATATTAGCCAAGAAGCCATTAACAACTTATCTCTTTTTGGTAATAATCTTCTACCAATGTGGCAATGTCATCCAACAATACACATCTATTTCCTTTGACTTTTATCAATCATAGATATGAGAATATATTTTCTGTTGAATTGGTATAAGATTTCTCTCCTCAACATAATCTTTTTGTTGCCCCTCGTATATATATATCTCAAAGAGAATAGAATTTGAGGTTAATAAAAAAGAACAGTTCGAGTGGTGATAATCGTCAGACATATATAAGAAGTAAGAAGACTATACCAATACACTTTAAAACAATGTGGTATTTTAACGATATCCCCTTTTTCCTTTCATGCGCCCTAATAAGCTATATTAATATCTGAGCAGGGAGTATCATAAGTCATAACAAGGGTGGCCTAACATGTTGAAGAATATAGACACTAGGCATAACATAATCTTAAAAAACTAGATAAGCGATAAACATTGTTCAAGATCAAACAAAAAGACAACAAAGCATACATTTAACGTATGTTGAAATTCTAATTACTAACAATATCAAAACACTTTAATAACAAGAGCGAAAGGAAAAGAAAAAAGGATTTATCCATGAACAAGACAAATTCCATATAATCTTCTTTCAAATTAGATTTTGTCTTTAAGATACTCTATTGTCACCTGAAAAAGAAAAAGAGAAAAACGATACTCTACAGGGCCCTCTCACTTTCTGCACGCTCAGAACTAGACCTTTGAAACATGCATAGAGTAACATAACATTGATATTCAACATTAGGGATGTTCTGGCTTTAATTTCGTGTTGAAAAAATTGTACATTAAACCAAATTCATCTGCAGTAAATAACTTAAGAGTAATGATCGTTCAAGACTATATAAGAAGATATGGATAGTATATAAATATGGAGATTCTAACAGTAATGACTCTAGGTTAACCTCTACGATGAACCCAAAAAAAAAGGTGTCCCTATAATTACTTTTCTTGTATGTAATAACCCGGCCAATCGTTTTGAGAGTAATAAATCCGATCCCCTGTTTATTGTTTCTCCCATATCTTTTTTTGCTTATGTGACTTGCCGGGAGGTTTTGTTTGTGGTTTCAGAGTGATTTGAGACACTTAGTCTCTGAAACGGAAGCTTAAGTTGTAGGATTTTGACCGTAGTTGGAACTATGTGATGACGACACCGGAATGGAGTTTCGTCGGTTCCGTTAGCTCCTTTGGATGATTTTGAACTTAGGAGCGTGTTCGGATTGTATTTTGGAGGTCTGTAGCTGAATTAGGTTTGAAATGGCGAAATTTGAATTTTTAAGAAGTTTGACCAGAAGTGCTCTTTTTTATATCGGGGTCGGATTTCAATTCTGGAAGTTGGGATAGGTCCGCAATGCCAATTATGACTTGTGTGCTAAATTTGAGGTCAATTGGACGTGGTTAGATAGGTTTCGACATGGGTTGTAGAAGTTTAAAATTTCAAAGTTCATTAAGTTTGAATTGGAGGGTGATTCGTGTTTTTAGCGTTGTTTCATGTGATTTGAGGGCTCGACTAAGTTTGTATAGTGTTTTAGGACTGGTTGGTATGTTTGGTTGAGGTCTCGGAGGCCTCGGGTGAGTTTCGGATGCTTAATGCATCGAAATTTGGACTTGTGTAACTGCTGAAAATTTTCAACTTCTGGTGTCATCGCACCTGCGGTAGGGTTGGCCGCAGGTGCGGACACGTATGTGCAAATGGAGGATTGCATAAGAGGATTAGGCAGCCCAGGCTGGCTTCGCATGTGCAGAAAGATTTATGCGGAAGCGGCCTTGCTTCTGCGGTGGGAAGGTGCGCAGGAGCGATAAGGTCGCAGGTGTGGCTCCTTGGTCGCAGGAGCGCATCCGCAGGTGTGACCCTCCTCTCACAGATGCGGATCAGAGGACTTAAATCAAATTCGCACCTGCGATGGAATTAGTGCGCATCACTGGTGCAACTGGAAGCCCGCAGATGCGAAATCGCTGGGCAGGAAAGAACCAACTTCGAGGGTTTTATTCCATTTTTAATTTTGGGACTTTGAGAGCTCGGATTGAGGAGATAATTCTAGGATTTTCATAGAGAACCTTGGGATAATGATTCCTAACTCGTTTCTGGTCTTATTCCACTATTCTATAGTTGATTCCATCATTTAATTAAGGAATTTGGTTGAGACATTTGGGAAAAAAGGTTGGAAGTTCATCAACTAAGATTTTGATTTGGATTTGGATAATTTTGGTACGAGTGAACTCGTGAGTGAATGGATGTTCATATTTTATGACTTTAATACGATTCCGAGACGTGCGCTTGGATGATTTTCGATTTTCTTATTAAAGTATTGATTTCATTAATTTTCTTAGTCTGTTATAGTTGTATTTATAATATATAATTGTGTTTGGCTAGATTTAGGATATTCGAAGTCGGATAATCGAGGAAAATGCATTCTTACAGATTGATTTGAGATTTGTTCGAGGTAAGTGGCTTGCCTAGCCTTATTTGGACGAAACCGCCTTAGGATTTGGTACTGTTGTGATATGTGAGCGCCGTGTACATGAGGTTACCAGTGCGTACACAGGATATTTTTCGTAAAACCCAATTTTTACTGAGTAGTAACCTGTTTTCATCTTTATTGAGTTATATACTGAGTAGTAACCGCTTTTCATATTAATTGAGTTATACCCACATGTGTTAGTTATCTTGTTGAGTCTAATATCGCATGTCTACTTGTTTTAACTGTTTATTTGAACTATGTGCATCATGCCTAGTTGTTTTCCTACTTTTCCTTAATCTTTATCAGTCTTAACTGTAGAATTCTTGCTATTAACTATTGTATATATCAGTTTGAGCTGTGTGTTTACTTTTGACACTACGAGGCGGTTCCTTGGAAGTTCTCCCTGCACATTTACTTTTGAGACTACGAGGTGATTCCTCGGAAGTTCTCCCTGAAAACTTACTTTTGAGACTACGAGGCAGTACCTTGGGAGTTCTCCCTGCAAATTTACTTTTGATACTATGAGGCGGTACCTCGGGAGTTCTCCCCGTATATTTACTTTTGAGACTACGACGAGGTACCTCGGGAGTTCTCCCTGCACATTTATTTTTGAGACTACGAGGCGATACCTCAGGAGATCTCTTTGCATATATACTTAAGGACAACGAGACGGTATCTCGGGAGGTCCCCTGCTGCTTATCCCGGTGTACTATACTGCTATTTTTGCTGTGTTTTCCTTTTGTTAATTCCAGCCTCTATTATACTGTACATTCTCCTGCTTTATTTATCATATACCGGTGGACCTGACTTGACCTCGTCACTACTTGACCGAGGTTAAGCTTGGCAATCACAGGTTACCGTTTTGATGTAATCGTGCTACTCTTCTCCACTTGTTTTGTGTGCAGATGCAGGTGCTCATTATTAGCCAAGTCATCGGTGAGCAGTGACAGTTTAGAGACTTCAAAGTATATCTATCGCATCCGTATACCTCGAAGTCCCCCTCTATTCTTCCCTATGTCAATTGCCTTCTGTATTTATTTATTTGACTCTGGTGTATAGAGATAAAATTCCTTCTGTAGCTTGTGACTTATGATGTTTCGGATTTTGGGAAAACTATGTGTTTCTTGAGTATTGGTTATTGTACATGTCGAGTGACTTTTTTACCAGTTATTCAATTATCTATTGCAGTTAGTTGTTAAGTTTTATTTTATTTTTGTTATTTTCGCGATTTGTTAGGTTTACCTAGTCGTAGAGACTAGGTGTTGTCACGGCATTTTACGGAGAGAGTTTTGGATCGTGACAAGTTGGTATCAGAGCTCTAGGTTCATAGATGTCGTGAGTTACAAGCCGGTTTATTAGAGTCTTGCAGATCGGTACGGAGATGTGTGTACTTATCTTTGGGGGGCTATGGAACTGTTAGGAAAAATTACACTTCTTTGATTCCTTGTCGTGCGAAAATTTGTTGACTTCAAAATTGAAAACTTCTATATTCTATCCTCTCACAAATGGTGAATACACATACAGACGGATCTGAAGACCAGGCACCCGCGGCCCCTGCTAGAGCCGCAAGAGGCCGGGGCCGGGGTAAAGGCTGAGGACATCCACGCGGTGCAACCAAAGCACCCGCACGAGCTGCTACAGAGGAGCCCCCAGTAGCTCCAGCTGAAGGGCAGGCACCTGAGGTACCTGTTGCTGCACCAGCTTTGCAGGAGACTCTAGCCCAGTTTCTGAGCATGTTCAGCATCTTAGCACAAGCTGGATTGTTCCACTTGCTCCTGCCACATCTCAAGCCGGGGGAGGAGCACAGACTCACGCAACCCTTACCCTAGAGCAGCGGACTCTAGTCGATCAGGTTCCAGAGATTGTACTGATACAGCCGGTAGCTCCAGTCCGTCCCGAGGCTAGTATATCAATTCTGAGGCAGAGTAGATCATACATGAGAGGTAAAAGAAGTACCACCCTCCTACCTTCACTAGATTGGCGATTGTAAACATGTAATTTTTGACCCTCCCCGTGATTTTACACAGTATAGCATTTAAACATTTAGTTTAGGTCTAATATCGCTATTTTAACTAGTTTTTACTTTATTTTATCACAAAAACTAAAATTATAAGAAAATAGTTTTATTTTAGTAATATATTTTGATTAATTAAGAGTAAGTTTTTATTTCATTTTTATAAACACATTATACCATTTTTTTAGTCTTCCTAGCCAAAAACAAAAATCCAACCAGACCTGGACCCAACCCAATTCCCAAGCCCATTCCCCTTAGCCCAATACCCACTAACCTAAAATACTCCTTCTTATACCTTACAACCGAGGAGCAAAAAGACGACATCTTAAAAAAAAAAAAACCACCCTAAGAACCCATCGTCGTTCTTTCCATCTTCTGCCTCACCATATCATCTTCAATAAACGGAAAAGGGAGACCTTCCTTTCACAAAACCAACAGTTCTTACCATGAAAATAGAACCATGAACCTCCTTGAAACTTGACCCATAATACCATCCTTATTTTCCAACCAAAGAGCATCATTTTCAGCTCTGAAACCACCCCTAAAACCCCAGCAAACAACCCCAGAACATAGCTAAAAAGATGCAGCAATACATCCATTAAACATCCATGAAAAGCATCTAAAATTGACTCAAAAACGTCACCTGAAACCCACCCAAAAAGGCAGCAAAAAACAGTCCTCAAACCAACGAAAATCTGCTGGAAAACTATCATAAATCCACCAAAATCAACTCCAAAAAGCGCCGCCAAAACCCAACTGAAACAACATCCAGAACAGGCCCAAATCAGCCCCCAAAAATGACCAAAAAAGCAAATCTAGGACACCTCGAAATCCCGCTCTGTTCCACCATAAAATCGCAGCAATTTCCATCTTCATTCACTTCCGATGCTCTCTTGAGTCGAGAAAGTCCGACAAGGCCATAGAGGTTCGAGTCTCATCCGCCGAGGTTTGCGTTCATTGGGATCCTATCTGTGTCTTGTTTGCTTTTGGTATCTCCCTGTTGTAAAACCTAAAAGCTGAGATTCAATGCAAAGGTCCAATTCTCTTAACTCTTTGTCAATTTTATTTTGAATTTTTAAAACTTGATATGGATCATTCAGTATATGATTCTATAGGATGTTTAAACATTTGATGAAGCTATCTCATGACATGCTTAAGTGATTTTGGGATAAATGTTAAAATTGAAAATAGATTCTTACTAATAGTTAAATATAGTGTCGTGTGTGAGCTTTTGAAGGTTTGGTATGAATCCTTATTTTCTTACTTGATACAATATTATAAAATTTGTCATTCATTGTCGTTTGGCTCTTAATTGATTAATATTGAGTTTGATGAACTTCAATTTTGTGGATAAAGATCTGAAGCTGCAAGACTAGTGTTTTTGTTTGGGTTGGTTTTCAAGTTTATCTAGCTTATTGGGTATGTTCATTTAAGCACTTTTTTTTATTTGATTTGGCCTAATATTTAGTAATGCCAAATAGGCCAAGCCCATTCAAAATTGGTGTTCGAATAATGTCCTACCTCTGGTCAATTGTTCAATGATTTCCACCCATTAGTATACATAAACTCTTGGCCTTATAATCTCAAATTAGCTTTAGAAAATAATTAATGAACATCGTAGCTTGCATTAGGCGAAGTTAAAATAAATAAATTATTGTGACTATGTGTACGGTCCCGTGACATAGTCATGATTACATAATCTACACTCGCGTTTGCAACTCATGCTCCCGACCCTCAACTCTAAACAATTAATAAAAATTGCACATAGCAACCACAAGTGCATTTCGTGTGACGTGTTTTCCATGTGTTCAAAAAACGACAAGTGCACGTCATCATGACTTGTATTAAAATAATTTCATAAAATATTAAAAAACGGCTAAAAAGTTAAGAAGGCTAAAAATGCACAATAGGCTAAAAAATATATAAATAATCAGATAATTTAGGCCAAATATTAATAGTTAAGCGACCGTGCTAGAACCACGGAATTCGGGAGTGCCTAACACCTTCTCCTGGGTTAACAGAATTTTTTACTCGGATTTCTGGTCGCAGACATTTTAAACAGAGTAAAAATTTCCTCGATTTGGGATTTTAAAACAAAACGGTGTCCCGGAGCATCGTCAAAAATTCGGGTGGCGACTCTGAAACTTAAATAAATCCCAAATCCGAATAATGTCACTTTAATTGGAAAAACCCCATTATTACCCTTCATTAATCCGGGGTAGTGGAAAAAGGAGGTGTGACAGCGATGGCGACTCTGCTGGGGATTAAACCCAGAATCTCTGGTTTCGTAGACCAGGGTTCAAGAATTCAAGCTTAGAATAGCTATTATATTTGGCTTTCATAATTATCTGATTTTTACATGTTTAAACCTAACGTGCTAAATGTCGCTTTTACCACTTTGATATTATCTGAACTATATATAAATTGTGCCGAAACCCTTTTCTCTCTGAGTCTTCTAAATCATCTGGGAAGTGTGCACTACGTGTGACTTCTTTTCTGTTAGAGTCATATCCAAATTTTATAACGAGGTACGGGTAAGTTGCAAAGCCGGTGAAGCTTCTGTATTCCCGGTACGCTGCCCCGACCTCGACTCGAGCTGTCCGCTCGGGTAAGCCAAGTCTAGAAAATTAAACCCCAGGATTTAAACCTAGAATAACATAGCCTCATGCCGGATCCCTAGTAGGAACGTTTGTTTGCATCATGTGCATTTGACTTTGGGGACTCAACACAGGGGTTGGATCCGTCTAGAACAGGTGTACACCAATTTAAAAGACCACCCCGATGCATCTTACGTGCTACTTGCGTATCTGTTTATTTTGGCTTATATGTTGACTGGCTTCCAGAATGGGAAATAAAAAAAAAAAAATCAATCAAGAGTGAGAGGTAGGTATTTGAAAAATGCTGAAACTCTCCCGAAAAAGAAAGATAGAAAATAAGCGAATGTTTTCAAAAGTCATGTTCTCCGGTTCCGTCAAAACTGACAGAACTACGCGGGTCTGATTCTCACCGGATGTGAGATACGTAGGCAAACCTCATCAGTTCCGGCCCCCAATTTTTAGAAAAAAAAAATCCCCAAAAAAATATTTTTCTACCTTTTTATTTTCCTCAATTTTTTAAAAAAAAATCCAAAAATATTTTCCTTTCCTTCCTTCTTTAGAAAACTCTTTCTTTGATTCTCATTTTTTAAAAATTCAAAAATATTTTTCTTTAATTCCTTTTAGGAGTCTTTCTTTTAGAAAATCCTGAAAAAAAATGAAAACTAAGAAAAATTTTATACCAAAAAATATTTTATTTGTAAGAGTTTTTCATTAGAAAAAAAAATACAAATAAAATCAAAAATCCAAATAAAGTATTTTCTTTCTTCTTTACAAGTCTTTCTATAAAAAATAAAAAATAAAAAAAATTCGAAAAAACAAAATAAAAAAAAAGGATAAAATAAAAAATCCAAAAATATTTTCATTCTTCTTTTGAAAATCAGAAAGAAAATTCAAGCTTCAAAAATATTTTCTTTTTCTTTAAAAGTATTCTTTCATAAATTCAAAATAAAAGTCCAAAATTCCAAAAATATTTCTTTTCTTTCTTTAGAAATTTTTCTTTCGAAATTCCAAAAAGAAATATATATTTTCTTTCTTCTTTAGAAGTCTTTCTTTT
>ML384400.1:0-49587 GCA_005239525.1 Nicotiana knightiana | reverse complement strand
TTTCCCCTACCCTATTATTTCCTTTCCTCTTCAGGACTTCACGTCGCTTCTGCCTCAAGATTTCCCCCTACGGCCCTACCCTCCTGCCCCTTTAGAGCTGAACTGTTGAAGCCTTAAATTTTCTTCACTCAAAATTCCTCTTTTCTCGGTTTCTCCCACAAATCTGGTAATTCTCTATTTCCAAATGGGTTATCTCAGTAAGTTGATTGTAATTTGGTAGAAGTTCTTTTGGTTAGTTAGGTAAGGAGCTGAAGAATAATTAGTCTGCCTGAGTTAAATGAATTAATCGTAGTATCATTTGGTATGATACAATAATGATTAATCATCTATCTCTATTAGATATCCACTATTTATACATGTTTTACACATAATATACATATATTAAGTAAGGGTACTAAACATGACAACATCGCTTAGAGCTAGCAAATTTTCTTATTGGTGGAATCCCGCAAATTTTCTTATTGGTGTAATCGATAACCGAATCGATAAGCCCCAAAAATCGATAAACCGAAATCGAAAAAATCAAAACCTTATTGAAACGATAACGATAAGCATATGTACAAATCGATAATCGATAAGTAATTATCGATACGGGTCAAAATCGAATCGATAAATCAAATGCACACCCCTACCCGAGACCCTCAGGACCTCAACCAATAATATCAACAAGTCATATAACCCCATACAAACTTACTCACACCTTCGAATCACTCAAAACAATATCAAAACACCATATTACACTCGGATTCAAGCCTAAGAACTTCTAAACTTCCAAATTCCACAAACGACGCCGAAACCTACCAAAGTACGTCCGAATGACCTCAAATCTTACAAACACGTCACAAATGACACTAAGAACTTACTCCAACTTTCGGAATTCTATTCCGACCCCGATATCTAACTTTCTACTGCCAACCAAAATCGCTAAATTTTCAACTTTCGCCAATTCAAGTCTAATTCTACCACGAACCTCCAAATTACATTCCGGACGCGCTCCTAAGTCCAAAATCATCTAACGGAGCTAACCGAACCATAAAAATTCGGGATGGTTTACACATAAGTCAACAGCCGGTTGACTTTTCCAACTTAAGCTTCTAAATAGGAGACTAAGTTTCTCATTCCACTCCGAAACCACTACGTACCCGAACCATCTAACCCGATATATCATAATATAGCTGAAGAACACAAAAGGAAGTAGAAATGAGGGAAATGGGGCTATAGCTTTCGAAACGACTGGCCAGGTCGTTACATCAAGCCGTGGAAGAAGGCATTAATGCGTGCGTTAGGATACGTTGTCTATAACACACCCCTTGAACGCAAAATGCTTTCTGCGCCATGCTGCCTCCCACATGTTGGAATATACTGGATATTTTGTTATTGTTATCCATACATAGGCGGATCCATGATTTGAATTATATATGTTCAACTTTTAAATTTCTTAGCATTGAAGCTATTATATTTTTAAAGTTATAGGTTCATATTTTATTGATATTTTACATATAGATTTATGTTCCACATAAAAATAATGAGTTCAGATAAATCCAGGATCATAACACTAGATCTGCCCATGTATCCATAGTATAGATTGAATCAAATAGGGGACTCCTAAACCAAAATATATATAGATTCATGAATTTGAGAAGTCCGTGCATTAACCATTTTATGCATTTTCGTTTGAGCTATAGATTGTTCAATGATGGTACGGACGAGCATGAGGTGATGCTCGCGAGTTCTAATTATAAGCTGATTCCAAAGACCTTCCAAGTCAACTTGGATTTGTAGAACAGCCGTCCAAATAATTCTAATGATATACTCACATGTTGGCATAACCTTAATGGCTTATCCTCTGGCTTGCTAAGATTACCCGCTCTTTTTAAACAAATATAGGGGGAATCAAAGCAAGAAGGGGTAGCTATATATATAACAGATACACGATCCGGTAAAAGCTCATACTCATGCCATTCGACCTCATAAACTTGTCACGACCCAATATTATTATAGGTCGTAATAGTGCCAAACACTACTATCACGCAAGTCAATAATAAATACCTAATTTAGTTATCATTTAATAATTTAGAAATTTATATTTTACTTGAGTTAAACAATGAAAGATGGAATATACAAAGTAAATAACAATATTTTACAACAATTACCAATATAGTGCAACTCATAATCGCCCCAAAATCCGGTATCACAAGTGCACAAACATCATCTAAGAATATAAAATAAAATACATTATCTGTCCGGAATACAAATTGGATAAGAGAAATACAAATACTCTGAAGGAGACTCTGCTAGCTGTGGGTCGTAATATAGAGTGCAGCTCACCTAAGTCTCCGAGTGCACACACGCCTCTGCTCTCACAAGGCCGCTAAACATAAATGTACCTGCACAAAAATGTGCAGCAAGTGTAGTATAAGTACATAAATCAACGCGTACTCAGTATGTATTCCGTCTAACCTCGAAGAAGTAGTGACGAGGGGTCGACTCCGACACTCACTATGGGCTATCAATAAAATGTCGATATTACAATTAACCATGACTTACATGAAGCGGCTGAACGCTCAATAATCAAGAAGTAAGTAAACTTATTTTGTTATTATTTAGGAAATCTCCATCTTTGATTTCGTCATTTAATAATTTATGTCTCAAGCCAATAAAGCAATATCAATTATAATTTAGTTCCGAAGATCTATCATGCGCAAGACATGTCGAGGACGTACGACCCGATCCAACATATAAATATAAACTATGCACTGCCGAGGGCCGAACGGCGTGAACCATGTATGCATCTATTTAATCTGCCGAGGCGTTCGACCCGCTCCACGAAATAAAAACACATTCAAGCAGTCAAATCAAGAATTCATTAAGGAGCAATTATCTAAGGAAATGCAAGTTCATTTAACGGTAAAAAAAATGAAGTTTAACCTTTTAAAAAAAAAAATCAATTACCAAGTTCGATATGATTTAAGCAATTTAAATTAACAATGAGGTTGCAAATATCGCGAGTATAGCATGATTTAGGTACTAGACTACCCAGACTTCAGCATAATAGTAGCTACGCATGGACTCTCTTCACCTCGTGCGTATGTAGGCCCCCACAAATAACAGCACATATTAACTTAATTCACCTATGGGGTTAATTCTCTCTTACAAGGTTAGAAAAGAGACTTACCTTGCTCCGAAGTTCCATAGCCGGCTCCCAAGCCTTTCCAACACCTCAAACCGATGCCCAACACTCCAAAGCTAGTCAATAAATGTACAAATCTATAAATATATACTCTAATACTCCTTATAATCCAATTTATAACCATTTCCAACTCCGTTTGAAAAGTCGATAAAATCACCCTCGGGCCCATGTGCCCAGATTCCAAATTTTTTTGAAGATAAACTTTACCCATAACAGCACGAACTCAAATATATAATTTATTCCTAATTCCTTGCCCAATTTCATAGTCAAAATCCAAAAATACCAATTTCTAGGTTTTTCTTCACAATCCCAAATTTCCACTAATTTTTCATGTTAAAATCTATATATTTAACTCATAATAGGTAGGGATAACTTACCTTGTCATTGATGATGAAAACCTCCTCTTAAAACTCTCCAAGAATCACCCAAACCAAGAGAAAATGAAAGAAAATGGGTCAAATTCCGTTCTTAAAGAAAAACACTACCCAACGACCTCTCGCACCTTCGGTCACTTGACCGCTTCTGCGATTCCGCCGGTGCGGCCAAAATACCGCTTATGCGGTCCTCCTCCATACCCCTCAACTCTGCATTTGCGACCCCCATCCTTTTCCGTGCTTTCGCTTCTGCGGCTCCACGTGCGGTCCCGCTTCTGCGGAACTCAACCGCATCTGCGGTCCCATCCTTCCCCAGCCTAAGCCGCCTCTGCAACCCTCATGGCCGCTTCTGCGGCACCGCACATGCTGCCCTAACCTCGCAGGTGCTGTAACACCAGAAGACATCAACCTCAACACTTTCATAAGGCCAAATCCAATCTGTTAACCATCCAGAATCCACCCGAGGCCCCCGGGACCTCAACCAATTATACCAACACGTACTAAAATGCCCTACGGACTAAGTTGAGCCTTCAAGTTACATTAAGCAATGTTGAAACCATGAATCGCACCGCAATTCAAACTTAATGAACTTTAGAACTTTAAACTTCTACGTTCGATGCCGAAACCTATGAAATCACGCCCAATTGACCTCAAATTTTGTACACAAGTCACGTTCGACATTAGTACCTACTACAACTTCTAGAATCGGAATCCGACCCCGAGATCAAAAAGTCCACTTCCGGTCAAACTTCTCAAAAACCTTCAAATTTCTAACTTTCGCCAAATGACCTACGGACCTCCAAATCCACTTTCGGACGCACTCCCAATACCAGAATCACTATAAGGAGCTATTCCCAGACTCGGGATCTCAAACGGATATCGATAACATTGAAATGCACTGCAACCCAAATTTATGAAATTCTTTCAAAATGCCAATCTTCCACAATAGGCGCTGAAATGCTCCCGGGCCGTCCAAAAACCGATCCGGACATATGTCCAAGTCCAAAATCATCATACGAACTTGTTGGAACCTTCAAGTCCTGATTCCGAGGTCGTTTAATCAAAACTCCAACCATAGTGAGTTCTTCCAACTTAAATCTTCCGAAATGAGAACTTTCTTTCCAAATCAACTCTAAACTTCCGAAAGTCCAATTCTGACCACGCGTACAAGTCATAATACCTGAAATGAAGCTACTCATGGCCTGAAACTACCGAACGACGCGCTAAAGCTCAAAACGACCGGTCGGGTTGTTACAAAACTAGTCACAAATATTCTGCTGGTGAAAGGATCGTGTCCAGCATTACGCAAAAGTATGGTGCGTTACAAATGCTTCAAATTGATTGTCTGCTCTAAAGAAACTATATCTCTGACAAGTAGGATGTCGTACCAACAAATAAGAAAGGAGGTGATCTAGTTGCACTCATAAAAGTATATCCATCTCCCACCGGTTCATTGAAATGTATCAATATGCGGAATTTGAATGCTGCTTAAGTCATGTAATTTCAGCTATGTAGACACAAAAAGAGAGATATTATTCATTAATGGAGAAGTATTCAAATGAGAGGACAACAACTTTCTTTTTTGATTCATTTCAAAAACAGTATGCGTGATCAAGCTGGCCCAAATGTAGCACCTGAAGTATAATCTCGCAGAGGTTTACAAGCTGCATATCAAAATTCAACCTACTCTCAGCACTTAATGTTGGAAACTTTGAGTCTTCTGCCAGATTCACAGACGCATAGATCTAGTAAACAGAAAGAGAAACCATACATTAGTAACCGAATTCGAAAATGAAATTTAACATGCAATGAAAGACCTAGTGTATGCAAATTCTACTTCATATATACACAATTAGATAGTGAATAGAACATCAGCATATCACAACACAATAAGGCAGGTTAACCACATTATTATATAGCTAAGAGAAAGATATAAGGCAATATCAATACTATAAAAAGTTGACTCGTCAAGATCAAATGGTGGTATAAGTTCGGAGATCACTTCTAGTGTCAAAACCAGAAGGTGCAAAAACGTAGTATCATGCAAAACATGAGGCATGTTTGCCTTTTGCTTTCCCTACTTGATAAATCAGCCAAACCAAAAGAAGCTACATGCTTGACATGAGAGGGGGAAGGCACACAATATCATGGACTAAATCACACAAAGAACTAAATGTCTCGTGTTTCATGTACAGGCATGGTGTTGTGTATGCAACTAGTATTAAATTTTAATAATAATAATAAGATAATGCTAAATTGTTACAATTCTATCATAATAATTACAATTATAAGATAATGCTAAATTGTTAAACACAACACACGTTAACGGAATGTTGAAATATTGTGTATCAGTCTACTTAACTATAGAGAAGGATGGAATGAATTGAGCTAAATGGACGCTTCTATTCTAGTCCAATTGTAGGGTAGTTATTAAGTTCAATCAAGTTTCACATTCAATTACATTTTCAAAACTAATTAAAGGATCAAGTCACAATATGAAAATTGAGTTGCTAAGCTTGAATAATTTCCAATTTCAGAACCAAAGATGTTAGCTAGAAATGTGAATTCACGTAACAAATCGAAAACAGAACCAAAAAGATATAACTGGGAAATAATCCACTTCAAGAAACTATTCATCTTCATTTGGTGTTAACAAATCTCATGCCTCAAGAATTAAACTCGAAAGGGATCATAATAGAAAAAATTCCATTAGTTCAATGAGAGGACAAAACCGCATTCATTACCACTACAATGCGCAAGTCAAATCCATAATTAGCCGATAACTTGTAGGCTGAGTCAATCATCAGCGTCCCATCCAATGCAGTTTTGTTATCTCCCCTCCATAAAGTTCAATGTTTTTCTTATTGAAAATGCACATCCTATACAAAAAGAAAATAAATCTCATCACTTTCTAGTAGGAAATTTGGATACCAATTTTGCTATGCACACTTTCTATCGTAAATTTTTTTTGTTAGAAATTAACTTACATAGCTGCGCACTAAAAAAGATAACCGACAAAACATATATATTATATAATTAATGTATAATATATGTATATTGGCTAGCGACTTTAAATATTTTGGCTAGGCAGATGTGTTAAAAGCCCAAAACTTTTACTGTAGTACTTTTCATTTCTCGAGATTTCAAACTAATATTCGATTAACATCTTAATATGTATTTTTTTTTACTATTTTGACACGAGGGGAATTGCAACTTACCCTACTTTTCATATATCATTAAATATTTTGTTTCTAGTTATTTAAACTTCAAATATGAAAACTTGGAGAAAATTAGTTTAATTTGTTAGTCAATCTGTATTGCTGTAATAAACAACTAAACCATTAAACTTTCTGAAATATATAAACAGAAACACAAGGTTAGTAACACTAGTTTAACGAAATAAATTCTGAAAAGAATATAGGAATAAATCGAGCCCACTGAGTGCACAGTGTGTCCTTAAGGAAATTATTCCCCTCAAGTACCCGAGGTGTTGGAATATTATCCTCCCATGATAGAACGACTTAACTCACCAGCGTGTTGGTACCAAAAACGCCGATGTAACAACGAACCACTCGAAGACTGTAAAACACACCGGAAAAATATTGTGCAGAAGAAGAAGAAGATAATCAGAAAATTATTAAGTAAAAATTCTGGGATTCAAGGAATATTTATAGACCATTCCGGATTGAATTTCTATTAATTATTAAATTAATTAATTAAATAATTTGAAAGAAATTTTGTCCAAACAGATTAATCAATCAATCGATCTTTGACCAAATCCAAATCCGAATCTGAATCCGAAGCCGAAGCCGAGCTTGCCTTCTTCTCAACTCTTTAAGAGCTAGAAGAAGAGCAATTAAATATATACCCAGCAAAAGTCTTTTCTTCCTCCAATATGGGACAATGTCCCTTTGCCAAGGAAGGAAATTTAAATATTTCATTTTTCCTCCATTTCCCATTCACCCTCTTTAAGCTACACCAAACTTAAAATTAAGCTCTATCAAGCTTAAAACTCAACAATCCCCCACATGAATGGGGAATTACTATAAAATAAAGGAATGCATGGACGCGTGTGTGTTTTACATGCAAAAATTAATTGCATCTGGATAAGTAGGTTTCCCTTTGAACTTTCCGTAGTGAACTTATATCGGATATACTCGGTCAATCGGTAGATATGATATCTTTGAACCGTCGAGCTTTGCTGTATACCTAGACAACATAAGTCACACAATCAATCCTTAACCATCTATGGTTCTCACGGTTGTGTTCGTTTCAGCCATGAACACCGCCTGGTTTCGTGAGTGCTTAGAGAATGGGCATTTACTTTCATTCCCTTTGAAGCGGCTTACACTTCACACTCACTTAGGTGATTCCTAAACGTGTAATCCTAAAGACACACTATCTGGTCAATCCTGCCAGACTTATCAAATCATTAAAAAACTTTAAGCTTTATTGACTCATCAAAAAGCCTTAATGCTTTGCCTCGATTTTTGAACATTGTCTTCATCACGAGAATGAGTTGAGTTATTTGACAATGTTGAACCGTCATTCATAACTTTGTTTTATCTCTTTGAACCTATATCTTGGGATCTCCAGTCTGCTAGGTAGAGTTACCGCCATGATGACTTGTCCTAGACTTTAACTCCTTTCCCTTTGATGATCTTTCAACTGCCTCTCTAGATAGGCCTTTTGTAAGTGGATCCGACACGTTATCTTTTGACTTTACGTAATCAATTGTGATAACACCATTAGAGAGTAGTTGTCTAACGGTATTGTATCTCCGTCGTATATGACAAGATTTTCCGTTATACATAACGCTCCCTGCCCTACCTATTGTCGCTTGACTATCACAACGTATACAAATAGGTGCCAAAGGTTTGGGCCAAAATGGAATATCTTCCAAGAAATTCCGGAGCCATTCAGCTTCTTCACCGACCTTATCTAAAGCTATGAAATTCAGATTCCATTGTAGAACGAGCGATGCACGTTTGTTTGGATGATTTCCAAGACACTGCTCCACCCCTAATTGTGAAAACATATCCACTTGTGGATTTAAGTTCAGATGAACCGGTAATCCAATTTGCATCACTATATCCCTCGATCACGAATGGACATTTATTATAATGCAAAGCATAGTTGTGGGTATGTTTCAGATACCCCAAAACTCGTTTCATTGCCATCCAATGTATTCGATTGAGATTACTTGTAAATCGACTCAGTTTGCTAATAGCACATGCTATATCTGGTCGCGTACAATTCATTATATACATCAAACTTCCCAATACTCTTGCATAGTCCAGTTGTGAGTCACTTTCACCTTCATTCTTTTGAAGTGCATAACTCACGTCAATTGGAGTCTTGGCAATTTTGAAATCCAAATACTTGAACTTGTCAAGTACCTTTTCAATGTAGTGAGACTGTGATAATGCTAGACCTTGTGGAGTCTTGTGAATTCTGATTCCTAAGATCACATCAGCAACTCCTAAGTCTTTCATGTCGAATTTGCTAGCCAACATGCGCTTTGTAGCATTTATATCTGACATGCTTTTGCTCATTATCAACATGTCATCAACATATAAACAAACAATGACTTCATGACCCGGAGTGTTTTTAATGTAAACACATTTGTCGCACTCGTTGATTTTAAACCCACTTGCCAACATTGTTTGGTCAAATTTGGCATGCCATTGTTTGGGTGCTTGTTTAAGTCCATAAAGCGACTTAACAAGTTTGCACACTTTCTTTTCTTTACCAGGAACCACAAAACCCTCAGGTTGTTCCATGTAAATCTCTTCCTCCAATTCTCCATTTAAGAAAGCTGTTTTAACATCCATTTGATGGATTTCAAGACCATACACGGCCGCTAGTGCCAATAACACCATAATAGATGTTATCCTCGTTACTGACGAGTAAGTGTCAAAGTGATCAAGGCGTTCCTTTTATCTATAACCTTTGACAACAAGTCTTGCCTTATATTTGTCAATAGTGCAATCAANGAATGTCACAAAATCTGGTCCAAAGGAAGTGAATGTTCTTTGACGTTTGCTATGCCTTGGATCTTCTACACTTGGAGTATTTTCCTTTGGTTCTTCCCGAGGTCGTTTAGGTCTTTCACTTAACGACTCGTATTAAGTTTTATACGGACAAGTGCTTTCAAAGAATTTAGCATTATCTGATTCCATTATCGTATTAACATGAATCTCGAGATTATCGTATTTATGAACCAAAAACGACATGCTTTACTGTTTGTAGCATATCCAATGAAAATGCAATCTACTATTTTTGGTCCGATTTTAACCCTTTTAGGTAAAGGAACTTGTACCTTTGCTAGACACCCCCAGACTTTGAAATATCTCAAGTTGGGTTTTCTTCCTTTCCATTTTTCATATGGAATAGATTGCCTTTTGTTGTGGGGTACTCTGTTGAGTATTCTGTTAGCTGTAAAAATAGCTTCCCCCCACAAACTTTACGGTAATCCGAAACTTATTAATAAAGAATTCATCATTTCCTTTAATGTCTGATTTTTCGTTCCGCAATTCCATTGGATTGAGCTGTGTAAGGTGCAGTAGTTTGATGGATAATTCCATATTCCGAACATATTTCTGCAAACGGAGATTCATATTCTCCACCTCTATCACTTCTAATCATTTTGATTTTTTTATTCAATTGATTCTCCATTTCATTCTTGTATTGTTTAAATGCTTCAATTGCTTCATCCTTATTATTAAGCAAATAAACATAACAATATCGAGTGCAATCGTCAGTAAAAGTAATAAAATACTTTTTCCCACCTCGAGATGGTGTCGACTTCATATCGCAAATGTCAGTATGCATTAAGTCTAAAGGATTTGAATTCCTTTCAACAGACTCATAAGGATGTTTTACAAATTTAGATTCAACACATATTTGACATTTCGATTCATTACACTAGAATTTAGGCAATACTTCTAAATTAATTAATTTACGCAAGGTTTTATAATTGACATGTCCTAAACGAATATGCCATAAATCATTTGACTCCAATAAATAAGAAGAAGCTGAAATTTTATTCATACCGTCAACAACCATTACATTGAGTTTGAAAAGGCCCTCCGTGAGGTAGCCTTTCCAACATACATTTCATTCTTGCTTACAACAACTTTATCAGAAACAAATACACATTTGAATCCATTCTTCACAAGTAAAAAAGCAGAAACTAAATTCTTCCTAATAGTAGGAACATGAAGAACGTTGTTGAGCGTTAACACCTTGCTAGAAGTCATCTTCAGGAATATCTTCCTATAACCTTCAATCTTGGTTGTTGCATTATTTCCCATGGAAATCTCTTCTTCAGGACCAGTAGTAGAGTAAGTCGCAAATGCTTATTTGACAGCACAAACATGTCGAGTGGCTCCAAAGTCAATCCACTACTCCTTCGGATTTCCAACTAAGTTGCATTCCGAAAGTATTGCACAAAGATCATCAATGTCATCATTCTTCTCCACAATGTTGGCGTGTCCCTTCTTCTTATCCTTTTTCGGGAGACGACAATCGGGAGCTTTGTGACCAACTCTTCCACAATTGTTGCAGTTGCACTTGAATTTCTTTTTGTTTTGCTCCTTAGTCTGTCCAAAGACTTCTTCATCTTCTTACTTTTTGGAGCAATCTCCTCAACGATATTAGCTCCCATGATCGTTGAATTTCCACGAGACTTCTTCTCGGCTGTTTTGTTTTCTTCCTCAATCTTGAGACGTATAACAAGATCTTCCAACTTCATTTCTTTGCGCTTGTGCTTAAGATAGTTCTTGAAATCTCTCCACGAATGAGGTAATTTTTCTCATTGCAGCCACTTGAAAAGCTTCATTCACGACCATACCTTCAGCAATAAGGTCGTGAAAAATAAGTTGAAACTCCTGAACTTGGGTTCCCACAGTTTTGTTGTCTATCATTTTATAGTCTAGAAACTTGGGAACCACAAACTTCTTCAAGCATGCATCTTCCGTCTTGTACTTCTTCTCAAGTGCGTCCCATAATTCATTCGAAGTATTCATCACACTGTACACATTGTATAAGTCATCCTCTAAAGCGCTTAAGATATAAAATTTGCAAAGAAAATATGCTTGCTTCCACGCCTCAATAATCATGAATTTCTCGTTGTCTGTTATGTCCGCAACAAACCCTGGAGGTTCTTCACTAGTGAATTTCTGCATACCAAGTGTGGTAAGAAGAAAATTTCCCCGATTTCTCTGCCGGAGGAACAATAGTGCTGCTTGACGAGGCTATCGTCGTTGCAGCAACAGACCAACAGTCGTAGAAGGATTTCCGTTATCAATTGCCATTTCTCCCTGTCAACAACAGAAGAGTTCAATTAATGGCAAAACCAGAGCAGTAAACAATATTATAATCAATAAACAATACGTATAATAAATAAAAATTGAAGTTTTTATATATTGTTTTACAGAAAACGATGAAGTTTTTATGTTCTTCAAATCGTTTTCTGAATTTCAATACTCTAACGAAGTTTTTATATCTTCAAATCAGAATAGTAAAATTCAGAAGGAGTAGAAAACCACACATGTTTTAATCTCCACAAACAAAATACTGAATATAATAAAATAATTTCCTTAAGATTGTTAGTCAATCTGTATTGCTGTAATAAACAACCAAACCATTAAACTTTCTTAAATATAAACAGAAACATAAAATTAGTAGCACTAGTTTAACGAAATAAATTCTGGAAACAGTATAAGAATAAATCGAGCCCACTGAATGCACAGTGTGTCCTTAAGTAAATTATTCCCCTCAAGTACCCGTGGTGTTGGAATATTATCCTCCGAAGATAAAACGATTTAACTCACCAGCGTGTTGGTACCAAACGCCGATGTAACAACGAACCACTCGAAGACTGTAAAACACAATGAAAAAATATTGTGTAGAAGAAGAAGAATATAATCTGAAAGTTTAATAAGTAAAAATTATAGGATTCAAGGAATATTTATAGATCGTTTCCGGACCGGATCGCGGGTCATGAGTTATTCCGGATTGAATTTTTGTTAATTATTAAATTAATTAATTAAATAATTTGAAAGGAATTTTGTCCAAAAAGATTAATCAATCAATCGATCTTTGACCAAATCTGAAGCCGAAGCCGAGCCGAGCGACGATGGCACGAGGCTTGCCTTCTTCTCTACTCTTTAAGAGCTAGAAGAAGAGTAGTTATATATATACCCATCAAAAGTCTTTTCTTCTTCCAATATGGGACAATGTCATTTTGACAAGGAGGGAAACTCAAATATTTTATTTTCTCTTTATTTCCCGTTCACCCTTTTTAAGCTATACAAAGCTTAAAATTAAGCTCTGCCTAACTTAAAACTCAACATAATTGACTTTGGATAAGCTAAAATTGGCAAACAAATTGGAACTGAGAAAGTTGGTGAGAAATGCTATACCTTTTTGGGGTCGTCATAGTCGATAAGGAAAGAGGCAAGTTTTTAAAGGGAGAGAGAAAGACCTTCTAAGGAAAAGCCATTGACGGTGGCGGCATCGGTCAAGTTAGTTTTAAGCTTGACAACGCCGCCGTCAACGGTGACAGTGCCCATGGAGCCGCTGACGTCACCGTCATAACGTCCTCTAAGGGAAGCGCTAATCACCCTCCGTCCTCCGACGAATTATATAATAGTCTAGAATAGCCTAGAATGGAAGGCAGAAGCTCGGCGGAAAAGGCTGAGAGCCGGGGAAGCGTTGAGGGCGAGGGCTCTGAGTGGGTTTTCACTGAAAGTAATGAGGGAAAGACCAAAACTCTATTCACTAGATAAAGCTCCAACCTTAGAGTATTTAAACTATAGTTAATGATTAAATATTAGTACTAGATGAGATTTCACGATCATTTTTTAATTTCTTTATAGGAGATGATGAATCTCTTTTATTTCACGCGGATTTGATATGACACAAATCTTAATGGACCGAAATTCGAAGTAAAAGATAAAATGCTTTTTATTTGTAAATCGTAATTAAATCCACTAGTCATTATACCATATTTTATAATGGAACGGAGAGTGTATTTGGGATTCAGGCAGGCCAAGCTCCATGAACCTTTGATTCTGATTACTAAGTCCCTGATGCATCGAGTTTATTTTGGTTCGGGAAACTTACACAAATGTCCTAAATAAGTCTCAACTTATGAACCTCTAGCTATTAGTAATAGACTTACTAAAACTAACTAAACACATATAAAAATTAAAAAATTAATTAAATAAGGTTCTTTCTCTCAAAGAATCATATATAAAAATCGCCTTCCATATTTTTATGTGTGATTAGCAACATTAGATGCAAGACCGAAAGGAAATTTCATGGATGAGGTAGCAAATACGGTGATGACATACAAAAAAAATAGATACAATATTCCAAAAATCTAAGCAAAAAAAGATTTTTTTCAATGGGTGTAATTAAAATTCATTGAAAACATATAAATAAGTCAATATACAAAATTTGAGGAAGATTGGAGGTGATTTCGATTGGTTTTGTATCAAAATTCATAATTAAATCGAGTTCAAAATTTTTTTCCACACAGGTATACATATGATACACAATTGATACAAATATGATACATATGTGATACATAGATGATACACAATTTGATATACATATAATTTTTTTATGTTCAATTTTTACTTCGAATATTCAATTACCAAATCATCCCAAAACTGAGATTCAAGCTCCTTAAGATGTACCCAATCTATTCTAATAACACCCACTCAAAAGAAAGTAAAAATTTAACCTTTTTTTGCTACAAATAGCTAATTGGCTAATATTAGTAATATTTTAGAATTTGCCAATTTTTGTAATGAGCTACTTATAAATGGACATAGCTGGTAGTTTCCCTTTTGGTTTTTGGTTCCAAGCCCAATACCTTCACGAATCGGACTCGTTAAAAGGCCCATGCCTGTACTTCTGGTTCAACTTGTATCTTTGTGAAAATAGCACGGGCTAATCAGTTTTCGGACAGGTAATTGAAAAATAGCCTGCGTTTGCAAAGTCATTGAAAAATAACCACTATTTTGCAGCAACACGAAAAGTTATAGCATAATATACTGGAGTAGTGCATATGTATATGAACTTCCGGTATATTATGCTGGAACTCCAGCCCACGAAAAGTTCCAGCATAATATACTGGAGATTGGAACATTTGTGTAGGATGGATTTCACATCTTCAATAATTTAGAGCACGTTTGGTATGGTGTACAAGACAATTAATCATGGTATAAGGATTTGTATTGATTTAGTTGTGATTTCAAATGTATGCTAATTCATGTATTGTTTGTATACCAATTGGCGTATTATCTTATCCTGCCGTCAAAATGGAAAAACTAATCCATGTATAAGTTATACATGGATAAAGCACCAATAAAAGAACAAAATATTCTTTTGTCTTTTCCTAAGAAGCCTATTAAGACCAAATGCCTTAGGGTATAATTGTATATTCATTTGTATGCCCAATTTTAGTGCAATGAACCAAACACCCAACAAAAAATAATTCATGTCTGTAATATTAATCTCTGCATTACTTATCCATGTATAACTTGTCCCTAATGATCACATTGTTGTTGACCTCTCTTGCTTTTGTCTATGAGATTAAAGTAGAGAAGTAATTTACTCTCTAACTCCAAGTCCCTAATGACCACATTGTTGTTTAAGATTCTTGCCCAGATCACGAAGCATAAAGCAAAGGAGATCCAACTAGCTTATTGATTCAGCTACTCGAAAGATTTCGGATTTCCACATTCAATAGTAAAGTATCAGTAAGCAGTAGCAGTAAGAATTGATGGTATATGAAAACTATTAACTGCAAATATATATATAAAAAAGAAGCTATGATTCACTTTAACTAGTTGCACCTCCATTTTTGGGATGGTTTCTTGATAAAATTAAAAGGATTGAAAAATCTCTGGTGCCGTGTAAGTTGAATGATCGAAGTCTCCTTTAAGTTCAGTCGAAGAGATCGAAGCGAAGTCATCAATTCAACCATTCAAATGGTCCCCTAAGATTGACCTCTTTTCCAAATAAACCGAACCTCGACCTGCATTTTCAACATTTGACCATATTGATGGAGCGTATATATATGGTTAGTAATCTGTATTAGTAAAATATAAATAGAAATGTAAATGAAATAATAAAATCAATTCGAGTCCACTGAATTCACGGTGTTTCCTTAAGGAATTTAATCTCTTCCTAGTATCCAAGGTTATAGATTATTTCCTCCTTTGAAACAGTTCAGATCATTTTAATAATAATAAGTTTGATCTGTTTTACCGAGAAGTTCTAGCACAAGAAAGTCGAAGTATATACTTTATTCGATATAAAGTCTTTTTTTTGGAAGATCCGCTATAATAAATTATACACTGGTGTAGTGGTACTTCAAACCCCAGTGTTTACGCGAACACAAATTTCGATAGCAAATCACACTTACTTTTTTTTCTTTGAAGTTAAGAATATGCAGAAGAAGAAAAGAGGAGAACTCAGAAATTAGTATCTAAAATCTGAGAGAAGGACTTGTATTTATAGCCAAAGTTAAGCTGAAATCTGAAGAGGTGCAACTCTTCAGAATTGTTGTTTTTCCAAAACGACCATAGAATAAATGCCATGACATAATTGGTTATTTACTCAACAATAAAGAAGGAAAATTGAAGGGTAGTTAATTTTCTGTTACAAAAACAGAAAACTGAATATTGGATAACTGAAATGGATTTAATATTAATATTTATTTTAATATTAATAATTTGTTATTAAAATAAATATTTAATAACATTTCTGTTAATATTTGCTATTAACAAATAAATTTGGTCCAAAGAATAATCAATCAATCGATCATTTGACCAGATCCGAATCTGAATCCGAAGCCGAGGTCGAGGCCGAGACGAGCGACGATGACGACAACGCGAGGCTTGCCTTCTTCTCAACTCTTTATGAGCTAGAAGAAGAGCAATTGCTTATATACCCATCAAAACCTTTTTTCTCTTCCCATATGGGATAATTAAGGAGGGAACCTCAAATATTACTCAAATATTTTATTTTTTCCCTCCATTTCCCATTCTCCCTATTTTAAGCTATTAATACTTAAAACCCAAAATATATAATTGTACCGGTAATCTAAGTCTATGGCTTTTGCAGTCAGGGTCAGGCACACGTAAAAATTTGAACATAAGGGAAGAGTTAACTGAGAGATCTTAGATAATACTTCATTGCACAAGAAAAAAACGCATTTACATATATGTAAGAAATTTAATATAATGTGAATTGTTTTGTCTCATCCTAGATCTTCTTTAGTGAGTGTTATTGTAGTTGGTGTGCAACAAGTTTGATTTTTTAATACTTATTGCAATATTGATGAGACAAGCTATTAGCAATGGAGAAATGAGCAGGAAAAGAAAGAGAACAGAGGAAGGAAGCAACTGCTTCTCATTGCTACAGTGATAACTAACTCAAGTACTCAACTAACAAAATGAAAGACACTGTACATTTTATACTAGCAGCTTAGCAACTACTCTAACTAACCAGCTAATATTTTAACTTATATAGTAGTATACAGCTGTCAATATATCTACTATTCATTCAACACCTCTCCTCAAACTGATGGTTGAAATATGTCTTTCAATCTCAGCTTGGACATCAAGTACTCGTGCTGAACTCTTCCTAAGCTTTTGGTTAGGAGATCAACATGTTGCTCTTTAGTAGGTACATGATGTGTTTTCACCAAACCTTGTACTATTTTTTCTCGAATAAAATGGCAGTCAATATCAATATGTTTTGTTCTTTCATGGAAGATGTGATTGGCTGCAATTTGAATTGCAGCCTTGCTATCATAGTTGAGAACTACAGGCAGATCAACCTTCACTCCTAACTCCTTGAACAACCCAGGGAGCCAAGTTAAGTCTGCAACTTTTGAGGCCATACTTCTGAACTCTGCCTCAACATAGCTCTTTGCTACTGCTTTCTGTTTCTTTGACTTCCAGGATATAAGTGCATTCCCAAACTTCACCAAATAGCTAGTAACTGATCTTCTGGTCTGCAGACATCCTCCCCAATCTAAGTCACGAAATCCCTCTAGCTTTCCTGAGCTTTCAGATGGCATCAACAGCCCTAGACCTGGTGCACTTTTGATATACCGCATAACCTTTCAAGAAGCTTCCATGTGTGACTACTTAGATTTGTGCATAAACTGACTCAGAACTTGTACCACAAAAGCAATATCAACCATGGTCATAGTAAGGTATATTAGCCTTCCTATCTACCTTTGATATTGTTCAACATCTGCAAGTACCTTATCTGCTATGTTAGAGGAAGACTTACCATTAACAAACTCATCATAGTCTGCAGAGGTAAGTTGCACATTTGTCTCTAGGGTGCTAGCTGGTTTTGCACCACTGAGTTCCATTTCTACAATTATCTCTAATGCATACATCCTTTGGCTTATTACAATCCCTTTAGTTGATCTAGCAAACTCTATTCCAAGAAAGAAATTGAGCTCTCCCAAGTCTTTTATCTTGAACTTGAGTTGTAAATCATTCCTGGTCAAGAATCAAATTTTAATAACTTCCTATAACCAATAGGTCATCAACATAGACCAATACCACTACCAACTCAAACTTCACTGTCTTTGAGAAAAGAGAGTAGTCAAAGTGACTTTGAGAGAAACAAAGCTATAGTAGAGCATATGTGAGTTTCTTGTTCCATTGTCTAGCTACTTGCTTGAGTCGATACAAGGACTTATGTAGTTTGCAGACATTGTTTTCCCCTGGCTAGCAAACCCTTGAGGAACGTCCATGTAGACCTCTTCAACTAAGTATCCTTGAAGAAAAGCATTATGCACATCCATTTGAAACATGTTCCAATGCTTTGCTGCTGCAATGGCCATAACTGTGACCATTTTGGCAAAAAGAGAGAAGGTCTCAGTGTAGTCCAACCCCTCCTATTGGCTGTAGCCTTTGGCTACAATCATGGCCTTGTATCTCTCCATTGTTCCAAAGGAAGTGTACTTGACTTTGAATACCCATTTACAACCAATAGAAGTCTTTCCCGAAGGCAGCTCAACTACTGACCATGTGGGATTGTCTTCTAAAGCAGCAATCTCACATTCCATTACCTCAATCCACTTGGGGTCTTTTATAGCTTCATTGTAAGATTCAGGTTCAGTGATGGGCGAGTAGGCTTCCAAAGCAATTCCGAAAGAGGGAGACACATTAGCATAGCTAATCATGCCAGAGATAGGATAACAACAGTGGACACTCCCATTTCCAGGAGTAACATAGTCTTTGAGCCAAATAGGAGACCTACTTGTTCTGGATGATTTTCTAGCTTCAGTAGAAGGTCAAGTAGAAATAAGACAATCTGCTTGGGGCAAACTAGAAGTATCACTATTTGTGACATGCTCATCAGGGAAATCAAGCTAAGGAACTTGTCCTGCATCAGAGTGTACATGTAAGGAAGCTTCAGAAGGCGGGAGAGAAGGTGAAGACGGAGCATTTGAAGAAGGAAGAGAAGCGTGTGGACTATCTGGAGGTGTGATAGGTTATATGCATTCCTGTTATATTTTGATGATCTAACAAGCTTAATGATAAGAACCAGATAAGGAACCTGGTACACATCCTCAAGTACTTAAGAATAACAAGTCTCAAGCTGGGGACGTGAATCAACTCTTCAGAGTCAAAGAAACAACAGAGGGAACAAATGGACACTATTTCCCTTGGTGACTGTACCAGTCAACCCCCCCAACAGCTATAAAGTTGCTACCTGCACACACAACAGTGCAAACAATGCACCAGTCAACTTTATTAGGAATGCCCTTGTACCAAACATGATCGAATCATTCAAGTGATGTCAGCTATGTAATATTAACATTGAAGCAAAGGCAAAAAATCACTTGAACATTCAAGAATCTATCAAGCATTCTTTGAAGCCATTTGGATTGGAAAATTTATAGAGGAAATCGGGTTTTAAATTCCTAGAAACTGCACGACTATATAGCCAAAGGGAATAGGCCACGCCTAAAATCATCCGAAGTGCTGCTAATGTGGAGTGCGTCAATCTTGCAAGTGATTCTCAAGGGCATCATTAATTAAGAACATCATAACAAAGGAACAGTTTCCTGTATTGAGTCATTACATGTCCTTAGTTGTGTTGCACCTTTGTTAAAGTACTTTTCTAGTAATTTCTACTTAGCTTAGTTAGAAGCATTGTGTAGTAAACTTTTGTAAAATCATAAACCTTGTGTTTGTGTCTTGGCTAGAGTTAGTCGAGTTATAATCTTTGTAATAGAGTTATTACAAAGGGGCTTGTAATAGAGTTGTTACAAGTTAGTGAGGGATTAAGAAGTTAATTCCTAAGTTACGATATGTTGTAATCTGAAGTTTGCTCAGTACTGAAGTTGAAATCCTACAAGGGTAGGTCGTGGTTTTTAATCCCGTGAGCTAGGAGTTTTCCACATAAAACTCCATTGTGTCATTTACTTACTGCAGTGTGTGTTCTGTGGGAACTAATAGAGAAACTGGTTCTCTATATAGTTTGGTGGACCCTCAATTTCTATCAATTGGTATCAGAGCTGTTTCTTTCTATCAGTTTAATACCTAGAAAGGATCCTCACGGTTGCTCCGCCAAACTTTGAAGAAGGTCAATCTACCTATAGACCACCAAGATTCAACGGCCAATACTATGGATGGTAGAAGACATGGATGCATGATTTTATCATGGCTGAAGATTCAGAGGTCTGGGATGTTATCTGCGATGGACGCTTCGTCCCTACGAAGACCAATGGTGACCCAGTAGTGACGGTCCCCAAAACAAGAAGGGAATACAATGATGTTGACCGCAAGGCTATAGAGAAGAACTTTCGAGCAAAAAAAATCCTTGTCTGTGGTATTGGACCAGATGAATAGAACATGATTTCAGCATGTCAATCTGCTAAGGAGATCTAGGAAGCTCTCCAAATAGCTCATGAAGGGACAAATCAAGTCAAGTAGCCAAAGATTGATATGCTAACCACAGAGTACGAGCTTTTTAGGATGAAGGATGATGAGTCCATTCAGGATATGCACACTTGTTTCACCTCTTTCATCAATGAGCTTCACTCTCTGGGAGAAATCATTCCCATGAAAAAACTTGTCAGGAAATAGTTAGTATATTACCTGGTTCCTTGGAAAGCAAAGTAAATGCTATTACAGAGGCAAAGGATCTGAAGAAGCTGACCATTGATGAACTCATTGGCAATTTGAAAACTTATGAAATGAAGAAGAAGAATAAGGATAATGAGATAAGAGATCCCAAAAGGGAGAAGAACTTGGTCCTCAAGGCAGACAACAATGACTCAGGTAGTGAGGATGATGATATGGCTTACCTGACAAAAAGATTTCAGAAAATGGTTCGCAGAAATGGAGGTATTACAAAACGGGGCAGCTCCAGCAAGCAAAGAGGTTATGACCTATGTCATAAGTGTGGGAAGTCGGAACATTTCATCAAGGACTGCCCTCTCCTCAAGCAAGATCAATACAAACACAACATAGACAAAGCAACTAAGAGGAACCCGATTCCTGACAAACAATTCAAGAGAAAAGATGTCGCTAACAATGTTGTGAAACAAGATTTTGCTGCATGGGGAGACTCTTAGCGAATCTGGATAAGATGATGAAAAAGGTGACAACTCAATTATGGCAGTAGAAAGTGAAGCAACTGAATATGGCTCTATCTTTTCCCTGATGGCACAATCTGACGATGATGAAGATAAGATGACAATGAGGTAAAATTTCTAGATGTTTAAAGAAATTTGAAGTCTTACTCTCCGAAAAAACTTATGTCTTCGACAAATATTTTAATTGATGCTTATCATAGTCTTATAAATGATCAAAATGCATTAACTGTGGAACTAGGAGAAGTAGAACATGAGAGATATGGTTTAGTAGTTGCTGTGGTCGATTTAAAGGAAAACATTGAGAGTATGAAGAAAGAAAAAAACGCCTTAACTGAAAAGATTGCAAACATAGAAAATGAGAGAGATGATCTACTGGTTGTTGTGTTCGATCTAAAAGATACCATTGAGTATTTTAAAAAGGAGAAAGAATCTTTAACTGAAAAACTTGCTAACATTGAGCATGAGAGAGATGACCTATTAGTAGTAGTTGTGGACCTAAAGGAAATAATTGAGGAACAAAAAGGATAAGGTAGGCATGAGATTACTTAAAAGGGAAAGGAAGTTTCAAATGAGGCACATATTAGGCTTGAAGATGAGCTAAAGTCAGTAAAATCTAGTATCTGTGCTGAACTTGAGAAAAACAAACAACTTCAAGAAGATCTAGGAAGAGTTAATAGTGATCTAGAAAACTCAATTAAGTGGATCTGGTCCTCTGATGCTATCACTACCATGTATACGAACAATGGGGGGAACATGTAGGGAATCAGGTTCCAAAGGGAAAATACTCTTTACAACCCTCACAGCAAGTACGTTATTGTACCTGATAACTGGCTCTGCACTCACTGTGGTAACACTGAGCATTTTAAGGAAACCTGTAAGTCCAGATTTCAGTCTTAACAGAAAAACAAAGTTTTGCTAAAAAGGTAACTACTGCTAAAGAGCCCGGTCCTTCATATAAAAAACGTGTGATGCTTGCTTGGACCAAAAGAGTCTTGATTCATCCCTTTCCTCACTACAAGTTCTTAAGTCTAACCCTTGATTTCCTTGTGCAATGAGCAGTGAAAGGGAGCACCCAACAATGGTACATGGATAGTGGCTGCTTGAAGCACATGACTGGAAGCACAAATGATTTCCTTTCATTCAAGGCCCTGCAAGGAGGGAGTGTGTCCTTTGGAAATGGCAAAAAAAGGATACATTCTAGGAGTTAGATTGGGAAGTCTTTCTCTCACTCAATTGAAATGTGTACTATGTGAACGGGTTGAAGTACAACTTGTTGAGTGTTTCCCAAATTTGTGACAAGGGAAACATAGTGGAATTTGTGTCAAAATTATGCACGGTCAAAAATTTTGTGACTGGTGAAGTGGTTTTGGTGGCTAAAAGATACAAAAATATCTATGTTGCTGACTTTGAATCCTTGCAAAATGGGGATCTCAGTTGTTTGAGTGTTGTTGATGATGACGCTGAACTATGGCACAGAAGGTTGGGTCATGCAAGTTTTACGTTGCTAAACAAATTGGTCAAGAAGAACCTGGTTCGTGGCCTGCCCAAGTCAAGCTTCAAGGATCACAAGGTGTGTGATGCATGTGTAAAAGGAAAGCAAGTTAGATCCTCTTTCAAGACCAAAAAGGAAATTAGTACCTCAAGGACACTTGATCTCTTCTGTATGGATCTATGTGGACCTATGAGAGTGCCAAGTAGAGGAGGAAAGAAATACATCTTTGTTATAGTGGACAACTATTCCAGATTCACCTGGACTTTGTTTCTCAGATCCAAGGATAAAAAAATTTCAATTATTTGTTGCATTTGAGAAGAATATCCAGGTGCAGATAAGCCATAATATAGAATGTATAAGGTCGGATCACGCACAAAATTTGACAATGCCAAATTCGACGAATTTTGTGCTAAAAATGACATTATTCATAATTTTTCAACTCCAAGAACACCTCAACAAAATGGTGTTGTAGAGAGGAAGAATAGGACCCTTAAAGACATGTCAAGAAAAATGTTGATTGACAGTGGCATTGCAAGAAATTTCTTGGCAGAAGCCGGTCAACATTGCACTTGGTGAACATGTGCATGATCAGGTACCTTCTGAACAAAACCCCATATGAACTGCTGAACAGGAGGAAGCCTAAGCTGACACATTTAAGGATATTTGGCTGCAAATGTTTTGTCCTCAATAATGGCAAGGAAGCACTTGGAAAATTTGATGCCAAAAGTGATGAAGGAATCTTTCTAGGATATTCATCACAAAGCAGAGCCTATAAAGTATACAACAAAAGAACTCAATGTGTTGAGGAAAGTATACATGTGATATTTGATGAACCTCACCACTCATGTGGGAAATATTCACATGATAAGATTGATCAAGACGGAGAACATTCAACTGTCCCTGGTGAAGTCACTTACACGTCAAATGGAAAGGCTGACATGATGAGCCACGTCAAGGAATCAAATGATGATGGCGCAACCATATCTCCAACTGATGGGGAGGAACCTGGTTCCTCAATCACAACAACTGAAGCTGAGAACAGAGTTGTCGATGTTGTCCAAGGCACACCACATGCTGAGCTGAGAAGCGGAACTCACGACAATCAAGGATCACATACAGAAATACCTAGACCTGCTCACCATGAGATTCAGGTGTTTAACTGGAAGCACAAAAGTTCACACCCTCTTGAAAATGTGATCACTCATATGGACTTAGGAATTCAAACCAGATCAAAAACAAGAAACTCGCTTGCCTTCTCAGCTTTTCTCTCTAAAATTGAGCCCAAAAATATCAAGGAAGCATTGAAAAATGTTGATTGGATTACGACTATGCAAGAAGAACTCCATCAATTTGAGAGGAACAATGTATGGCACCTGGTTCCATGACCTGCTAACCGAACCGTTATAGGAACTAGGTGGGTATTCAGAAACAAACTTGATGAGTTTGGAAACACAACAAGGAACAAGGCAAGGCTAGTAGTTCAAGACTATAATCAGGAAGAAGGGATTGACTATAATGAAACTTTTGCTCCAGTTGCTCGAATGGAGGCCATCATAATCATCATTGCCTTTGCATCTCATATGGAATTCAAATTGTTCCAAATGGATGTCAAAAGTGCATTTCTGAATGATTTTCTAAAAGACGAAGTCTTCATCAAGCAACCACTTAGATTTGAGAGTCATGAGCATCCTGAGCATGTTTTTAAACTTGACAATGCATTATATGGGCTAAAGCAGGCTCCTCGTGCTTGGTATGAAAGCTTGTCCAAATTTCTTCTAGAAAATGTCTTTACAAGAGAAAATATTAAAAACACTTTATTTCTGAAGAACGAGGGAGGAACCTGCTCATTGTGCAAGTCTATGTTGATGACATCATCTTCGGAGCAACAAATGATTCTTTGTGTGAGGAATTTGCAATACTCATGGGAAGTGAATTTGAACTGAGCATGATGGGCAAATTGAATTTCTTCTTGGGTTTTCAAGTCAAGCAAACTCCTAAGGGGACAATGATAAGTCAGCAGAAGTACATCAAAGAGCTTCTGAAGCGATTTGATATGGAAGGATAAAAACCCATTGATACTCTCATTGCCGCTGCCACTCATCTGGACATGGATGAACCTGATTCTTCTGTCAATGAGACCATGTATAGAGGTGTCATTGGGTCACTCCTGTATCCCATAACAAGCAGACCAGATATTGTTTTCGGTGTGGGACTCCGTGCCAGGTTTCATTCTAATCCAAAGGAATCTCATCTTAAGGCTGCGAAGAGAATCTTGAGGCATCTCAAAAGAACGCAGGGCCTGGTTCTCTACTATCCCTCTGGAGAAAATTTTGATTTAATCGGGTATGCTGATGCTGACTATGCTGGTTATCTGGTGGATAGGAAAAGCACTTTTGACATGGCACATTTTCTGGGATCATGTATGATCTCGTGAGGTACAAGAAAATAAAACTCAGTGGCTCTTTTAACTGTAGAATCTGCATATGTGGGTTGCCTCTTGCTGTGCCCAACTGCTATGGATCAAGCAGTAGCTGGAAGATTTTGGTGTGTTTTCTGATTGCATTCCCTTACTATGTGACAAAACCAGTGCTCTCAACATGGCCCAGAATCCAGTTCAACATAAGATAACAAAACACATTGATGTGCGACATCAGTACCTTAGATACAATGTTGAAAAATAGCTCTTGGCATGAAATTTTGCAGCACAGAAGATCAAATTGCAGACATCTTCACCAAAGCACTGAGCAGAGAGAACTTTTGTAACACCCCATGCTTTCGTACGTGAAAGTACGCTATAAGTAAATTGATGGAAGCTCGGAAATGAGATGTTACATCCCGTATTTTTCGTACGTTAAAGTTTCGTCGTAAGTTAATCGACGTAAATTCGAGAATGAGATTATTTTGGGATTATAAGTATTATGCTATTTCAAACAAGTGATAAGTAAATTCGTGATGGTGAGAGGATAAGTGAATCGAAGAAAATGAGTTTTGTTGAAGGTTGTCATTTTGAGATAAAATACGATCCAAGCTATAATATCTCGTATTTATGGAATAGTGCCATACAAGGTACCACATGACCATGACAGTAAGATATATAAAGTGTATTAAAAGTGAGTAGTATTTTAAGCAATTTGAGATAATTCTTAATTATGTGAGTAATTAGTTAATTATTGGATTAGTGGGGGATTAACAAATTAATTAAGGAAATGGTGGATAATTATTGAGGTGTATAACGTTAACCAAGTGGCAACATGACTCAAATAATGACTAGGCAAGTCATGGGATTAGGTGGCACATTTAGAGGAAATTGTTGGCCAAGTAATACATAAGTGGGGCCCACACCCAAAGACTTAAGAATTATCTAATTCACTTGGCGTCTCTACAATATAATGAAGAAAGTTTCAAAGAGACTTTGGTCCTCTAACAACTTCAAATTGTGAAAGGCTACTTTCTTAAATTAGTCCAATTCTTGGATAAAAAATGGAGATGTTTACATCTAACAAGTAACGGATTTTCAGCAAAAGAATTTATACGAAGTTATACTACGGCAATGGGATTTGCAATTCTAAGGGAGTACGGTACAATCTTTCTAAAGAATATCATATGGATTTTTCCTTGCTTCGATCCTCCATTACGTGATTTGTTGAAATTGGCGTATGTTAGAGGGATTGTTAAGAGAATCGGCTCAGGTATGTTAAGTCTATCCCTTCTTTCTTTTTGGCATGATCCATACGATACAAATGAAATGAGCAAATGCACAACT
Organism: Nicotiana knightiana; assembly: GCA_005239525.1. Lineage (NCBI taxonomy): Eukaryota > Viridiplantae > Streptophyta > Magnoliopsida > Solanales > Solanaceae > Nicotiana > Nicotiana knightiana. Next base: position 23,112 of record ML384400.1, on the reverse strand, counting down.
TCCATAAATGACTCTATTCATAGAAGTATTAGAGGTGCCTATGTTCTTGAATTCACATATGTCTTATTATTCTATCCTCTGTTCATGGGTCTCAGAAAATATGTAAGTTGATAAAGTTTACTTCATAATATTACTCAAAGGCATAATGGTTTTATGACATTCCGAAAGATTTTATTGACGTACTTCTCATGCATTGCATTCATTTATACATGTACATTGACCCATGACCAGATGACGTTATATACGCATATATATGTATGTATATGTATACGGGATATGGGAAAAGGTTACGTCGTTATATACGCACCACCACCTGATCAACTGGTATACGTTGATGAATTGTCCACAGTGGCTGATATGATATGATGGGATGCCCTCAGAGGCTTGATGATGTTATGAACGTATATACCCATGTATGACATGACATTTATATGCATATGCATGGCATTATAAATATTAAATGATTCACAGAGTTATTCAGACTTACATGTTGAGTATTTTACTCCATGTTTCTCTCATGTCTATTGTTTACTGATTTTCATTCCTTACATACTCGGTACATTATTTTACTGACGTCCCTTTTTGCATGGGACGCTGCATTTCATGCACACAGGTCCCAATAGACAGGTTGAGAGTCCTCCAAGTAGGCTATCAGCTCAGCGAAAGGTGTTGGTACGCTTCATTTGCTCCGGAGTTGCTTATTTGGTCAATATAATTAGGACATGTATTGATTGGTATGGCGGGCCCATTCCCGACCTTTATGATACTTATGTACTCTTAGAGGCTTGTAGACAGATGCCATGTATATGGATACTTGTATGGCCTTGTCGGCCTATGTTTTGAGTTTACAAATGATCATGTTGGCCTTATAGGCCCGTATGTCACGTATGTAAGTTTCTACATCAGGTTGGGTCGTTCTATGTCGAGTATTCTCTCATGTTTATTCTACTTATCTCACGACATCCTCTTCGGCTCATTTTCCTATGATAGTATGACACGAAAGATACGTTACGTTGGTACTCAGTTAAGTAAGGTACCAGGTGCCCGTCGCAGCCCATCGGTTTGGGTCGTGACAACTTTGAAAGGAACCGCTTGGCACTAGGGTTGATAAAATCAAGCTAAGGATCTGGTCCCTTGATGATTGGCTATGAAAAAAATGAACGGGTAAAATGGCTAAAAAGTGTTTTCAGTCAAAGTCTAACTCATATCTATACCGTTGCAGGTAGACTTGCATGACGATTACAGAGCAAACAAGTAGCTAATGGTATCGCACTTTGGTCAAAAGGATAAAGTTCACATTTACAAAATCTGTCAGGGAACTTGGTTCCTTTGACACAGGTTAGTTGTTCCTATGTACTCTCGTCCACAACCTTTTTAACGGCTAAAATGGTGCCACGTCATTAAAATGTCAGTTCCTTTCTTTTCTTTTTGTTGGAACCCAAGCGTCCTACCCGTTACGAAACGACCCGTCAATCCAAAATTGATACTCATTCCTAACCGGTCCCTCATTCCTTTTAAATAAATCCATTCACGGTCACTTTCATAACTGTTCACATCACAAGCCAAAAATCCCCCTTTTCTTCAAAACTAACACTCTCTTCTTCCATCAATTCTCACCACACTCCACCATGTCTGAAAATTTGGAAACCCAGAATATTCCAAGCATCGTCCCCACTGCGTCTTCACCCGTTAAAGCACCAGTGCTAGAACTTACAATCCCTACGCCACCTAGTCCAAACCCTAAGCAAGAGCCACAACCACCTATTGTTTCCTCTCCAACTCAGTTGAGTACTGGTTCTCATCGGAGTCTCAAAACCTCGACTCTTAAGAAATTTGTGGTTGAAACCTCTCCTTCTTCCTCATGAAAAAATGGTAGAAGAAGATACAACGGAGGGAGAAGAAAATCAGGAAATTTCTAGTCTACCAGTGGAAGAAAGTTCTGAGATACAAGGTATGGGTCGTAATAGTGATGAATCGGCAATGAATACCATAGGCCTTGATCTGTATGCTACTGATTCTACAGGTAATTCTCTTCTTATGCGTTTTGAGTTTACTTTGGAGTTACAAGAACAAGAGGCTATAGAAAGTATGATGTCAATAACTGCTCATGGAAGTCTGATTGGAGTATATGAGGGTGTGTCTGAAACCAATGGTTCTCAGGGGGAAGAAAATGGTACACAGGTAGAGGGTACAGAACCGGTGCTTGTCAAAACTTTGGCACCTGAGGGTACTACTAGGGAACCAACTGAGGGACCTGATCCCTCCGTACAAAAAGATCCCTCTGCTTCTACTTGGGATAAAGCACCTGGTTCTCCAAAAGAACCCCAGGTCAGTATTGGTTCAACTCCCTCTCCTCATTTCTATGCTGAGTTATTGTCAATTGTTGTTCCTGAAATGAGATCTCTATCTGAATAGGAGAATGAGGATAGTGAATAAGACTATGACAATGTGGCTCTTGCGAGATTCATTAGTGCTAGGAGTAGAAAGGCAACTCCCCAAGAGTCAACTACTAAGAGACCTACCACCAGGTTGCAGAAGAAGGAAGCTCTTGAGTCAGTCCAAAGGAAAAACAAAGAAAAACAGAAGAAGAGAAGATTGGTAAAGGATGGAAAGGTTGTAAATGAGAAGGTAGTGCCTCTAGCACTAGTTTTTGATATTGATGATGAGGTGAATGAGGAACCTGGTTCCTTAGTTCGTAAGTCCTCAAAGAAACTTACAGTTCCAAAGTCCACAAAGGAGTCATCTGTGAATGTGATGGATGTTAGCAACATCGAGGTGGACAAGTCTGGGAGAAAGTGATTGAAGAGTCTACTGAACAGGTGTCTAAGAAGGTGTCTTAGGGGTCAGTGTCTGAGAAATCTTCTGAGAAAAGAAAAAGTGTAAGAAAATCAGTGAAAAGGAAGGTTGGTGCCATGAGGAACCTGGTTCCTTCAAGAAGGCCAAGGTTGGTGCAACCCAAGATGTTGCAAAGGAAAACATAAGCAACCAAAAGGTGATCTAGGCCGCACATTTCCCCCCTGATATTCTTGACATGTCATGAATGTGCCAACTGGATGATATCTGTGAATTCCAACAGTGGACACATTTGTTCACAAGTGATAGTTGAGAGTTTCTATGCCAACTTCTTCACAGTTGAGGATGATAATATCTGCCTGAAAGTGAATGGTGTTGATTTTGTGACGGATACTACTGTACTGGAAACCGTTTGGGCGTGACTACTAGCACATCATCCATTTAGGGGACATACTCTTCGAACTTCAGAAATTCCATCTTGAAGGATAAGGCAGTACAACAAGGGGAACGGGTACATAAGAAGGCCCTTCTTCCAGTGTACCAACTGTTGTGTGAAATGGTGAAAAACGTTCTGCTCCCACGTGCAGAAAGACGTTCCATTACATCACAGGCAGACTTGGTTCTCATGGAAGCACTCTATGGATACACCACTATAAACCTGCCCAGTCTTATGATATAGCACATGAAGAAAGTGGCATAGTTCAAGGATGGTAATCATGGGTTGCCTAACAGGTTCCTCCTCACTAAAGTATTTAAATTCTTCAAAGTCCCTTTGGGAAAGGCTAAAGTGGGTACTCACAAGCAAACCTTCTCCAAGACCACCCTAGAAGAGTGTGAGTGCATTGATAGGAGTGGAGGGGTTGGCAGCAATTCCACTATCTCTCAGCTGATCAACACTCCGAATAGTGCCACTGAAGAGATAAGGAGGTTGAAGGAACGGAATACCATTCTCGAAGGTCAGGTCAGTCAGGTCCAAGAGGCACCTATTTCCAGCAGTTCCCAAAGCACAGAGGTTGGTCGTCTAACAAAGGAAAATTCTAACCTCATAAAACAGGTTGAGGAACTGAAGGAGAGGTTGCTCAACGAGTAGGTGTCAGCAAATGCTCGCATGGACATCCTCCTTAGAACTATTGCCTCCTCATCTGGGCCTTCCCCTTCCAGTGCTCCTTAAAAGTCATTCCCTTCCCAGTGTCAAGTTCACAGTGTTTGTCCTCTGTTTTAGTTTCCTGTGCTTAGAGATGTTTATGACTGGTACCTTTTTGTTGTTTTTTGTGTGGGTGATTTGGTACCAATGGAACTACTCCCTGTTTTATTTCCAAAAATTAACGAAAATTCCGTCCTTTTGTTGTGCATGTCTTGCTCTTATCTATGTTTTTAGTCATGTTTGTGTGCACACATGTGGAATGAGTTAACCAAGATAGACTTCTTTTTTGCTTATTGCTTGCTGCTGATCTTTTTATGATGCCAAAAGGGGGAAAATTAATTGAGGGGGAACAATATAGGAAACAGATTCAGGGGGATTCTGATTCTTAGGGGGAAATTCAATTATAAGTTTGTTATCATCAAAACGGGGGAAATTGATAGGTTATATGCATTCCTGTTATGTTTTGATGATCTAACAAACTTAATGATAACAACCAGATAAGGAAATCGGTACACATCCTCAAGTACTTAAGAATAACAAGTCTCAAGTTGGAGACGTGAATTAACTCTTTAGAGTCAAAGAAACAACAGAGGGAAAATATGGACACTAATTCTCATGATGACTGTACCAGTCAACCCCCCAACAGCTGTAAAGTTGATGCCTGCACACGCAAGCGTGCAAACAATGAAGCAGTCAACTTTATTGGGAATGCTCTTATACCAAACATGCTTGCATCATTCAAGTGATGTCAACTGTGTAATATTAACATTGAAGCAAACAAAACATCACTTGAACATTCAAGAAGCTATTAAGCAATCTCTAAAGTGTGTATCAATTCTGCAAGTGATTCTCAAGGGCATCAAGAACAAAGAACAACATAACAAAGGACCAGTTCCCTGTATTCTGTCATTACATGTCCTTAGTTGTGTTGAACCTTTGTTAAAGTACTTTACTTATAATTCCTACTTAGCCTAGTTAGAAGTATTGTGTAGTAAACCTTTGTAAATTCATAAACCTTGTGTTTTTGTCTTGGCTAGAGTTAGTCGAGCTGTTAGTTTTGTAATAGAGTTATTACAAAGGGGATTGTAATAGAGTTGTTACAAGTTAGTGAGGGATTAAGAGGTTAATTTCTAGGTTGTAATATGAAGTTCGCTTAGTAGTGAAGTTGAAATCCTACAAAGGTAGGTCGTGGTTTTTAATCCCGTGAGCTGGGAGTTTTCCACGTAAAACTTTATTGTGTCATTTACTTACTGCAGTGTGCGTGTATTTTGTGGGAACTAATAGAGAACCCGGTTCTTTGTATAGTTTGGTGGACCCTCAGTTTCTATCAAGGTGGAATGGAGATAAATGTAGAGAAATCCAGTATATGAAAGAGAGCCGAGCCTGTGGAGTTAAGGTGTTGAAAAGGAAAAACATCTTCTTTGAAAACTACATCTCTACTGATGTGAAGTTGCTTGGTGTGTATTTTATACATTTTGTAGCCCTTCTGTGTGGTAGAGTAGCCTAAAAAGACTGCAGGAATTGCTCTAGGAGAAAACTTGTCTATCCTTTTAACATTAGTCATGTATCCTAGGCACCCAAACACTCTCAAAAGGGGATTTGCCTTGAAGTACAACAGAAGGAAGTCTATTTATGATATAGACATCAGTTAACACACCCTCACCCCAAAATCTCAGTGGAACATCAGCTTGAAACCTGAGAGCTCTAGTTATTTCAAGGATATACCCGTATCTTCTTTCAGCAATCCATTCTGCTGGGGAGTATACACACATGGACTTTGATGAAAAATCCCTAAGGATTTCAATAGGTCAGTCATCTTGTAACGACCCGATTGGCCGTTCCGAGAGTTTCAACCCTGTTTCCCCCATTTCTACTTCATTATCTATGGTTCAGCCTTATTATGTTATGTCAGGTCAGTTGGCTCGGGTTCGAAGTGATTTTGGAGATGAATGAGACACTTAGTCTCTTGAGTTGGTTATTTAGTTAGAAAAGTCAACCGAAAGTTGACTTATGGGTAAACGATCTCGGAATTAGGTTTTTCTAGTTCGGATAGCTTCGCTAAGTGATTTTGGACTTAGGAGTGGGTTTCGAATGTTATTCGGAGATACGTGGTAGAATTAGGCTTGAATTGGCGAAATTGGATTTTTGGCAATTTCTGGTCGGCAGTGGAAAATTAGATATCGGGGTCGGAATGGAATTCCGGAAGTTGGAATAGGTTTGTACTGTCATTTGTGATGTGTGTGCAAGATTTCAGGTAATTTGGACGTGGTTTGGTTGGTTTCGGCATCGTTGGCGAATTTTGGGTAGTTTAGAAGTTCTTAGGCTTGAATCCGAGGGTAATTTGGTATTTTGATGTTATTTTGAGTGTTCTGAAAGTTTGACTAAGTTTATATGTTGGTATGTGACTTGTTGGTATTATTGGTTGAGGTCCCGAGTGCCTCAGGTATTTTTTGGGTGGTTAACAGATATGGTTTGGAGTTGAGAGTTGCAGATTTTCTGAATTTTTTGGACTTCTAGTGTTTTCTTGCATATGCGGATGGGGAGCCACAAGTACGAGGGTCGAAGGCGTGGAAGGGAGGCTCGCAGATGCGGATTTGGGAAGCCCAAGGTTGGAGCGCAGGTGCAAGGCCTGGGGCGCAGGTGTGGAAGTTGGTGAATTAAGTGGTGTTCCCAGGTGCGGCGCCTTGACCGTAGGCGCGTGAAATGGGCCACAGGTGCGGAAATGCCTGGGCAGAAGGTATAAATTAAACCCTTCGCGGATTGTTGCACATTTCCACCATTTTTGAAGACGGGATTAGAGCTTTTGAGGGATTTAGAAGAGGGATTCAAGGGGAATCACATTGAGGTAATGTTTTTGAACCTAAAACTCGAATCGATGGTGATTTTCAGTTGATTAAGCACGAACTTTGTGGAAATTAGGGGTGGAAATTGGGGAATTAGGGCTTGGAACTTGAGAGTTAAATTTGGGTGATTGAGTGGTCAAACGAAGTTAGATTTTGGTAAATTTGGTATATATGAACTCGTGAGAGGATAAGGGTTCTAGTTTTGTGATTTTTATCGGATACCGAGACGTGGGACTGGGGGTCGGGTTTGGCAAATTTCGGGGATTTTGATGTAATTTCATAATTTTCGAGTGGGCTTTGTTCCTTGAGCATGTATTAATGTTATGATACTGATTTTGGATAGATTTGGGGTGATTTGAGGCGATTTGAGGCCGAGTCGAGCGGAAAGAGCATCAACAAAGTAGATTTTCATCCGGTTCGAGGTAAGTAACGATTGTAAATCTAGACCTGAGGGTATGAAATCCCGGAATTTCGTACTATTTTGATAAATGAGGTGACACATATGCTAGGTGATGGGCGTGTGGGCGTGCACCAATAGGGATTGTGACTTGGTCCGTCCCGTGGCAACTGTAGAGTGGTATATTTTGATAAACTTTATATGATATCTATGTGTTTTAGAAATGATTATGTTAACTTGGGCTGAATGACATGTTTGGGGCCTTGTGTCGTACTGTTTGGACCCTCAGGGGTATTTTACTACTATCCTCACACTGTTTTGATAGAGAGCATATCCTCAGTCATGAATTATGCCTGTTTATTGTTTAATTTTGTTCATCACTCTATTTTTAAATAAATGAAAGTTGTTTTGGGCTGAGTCCCCTGAGTTTTGTACTAAAATGCCCGAGTGGCTTGTGAGGTTGAGGACTGAGTGAGGCCGAGGGCCGGATTGTGAGGACATCTATGGATCGGGATGCACACCACAACGTTATATATACACATATGTATCGGGATGCACGTCGCAACAATATATTGGATCAGGCTACACGCCGCAGGGATATTGGGCCGGGCTGCACGCCGCAGCGATATAGTGCTTGGGCAGTAGGAGCCCCTCTGGAGTCTGCACATCCCCGGTGAGCGCAGTCGACTATATATTTATGAATCGGTCTGCACGCCGCAACAGCTATTGTACGGTACCTACTGAGTGCGAATACCGAGTGCTGAGTGACGAGTTATTAGGAGGCCTGAGTGACTGAAAGGCTTGCCTGAGGGGCTATATATATGAGTGGTACTTTGCCCGAGGGGCTTGTTTATGAATTACTATTTTCACTTTACTTTTATACTGAGCCTCTCTTGAAAATGTTGAACAAATGATTTAAACGACTTCCATTGAAATTGGAGTTTTATACTCTGAATTTAATAATGATCTGATCTTGTTATTTTTACTGAGGTTTTTATGTTGTGAAATTTATAGGATTTTAAATGCTCGTCACTGCACTCAGTCTTTAGTTATAATTGTTACTTACTGAGTTGGCATACTCACGTTACTCCCTGCACCTTGTGTGCAGATCCAGGTGCCAGGGCATCCGAGTGAGTGTTGATCACCTTTTCGGAGTATCCCGGAGTTAGCGAGGTAGATGCATGGCGTCCGCAACCTTGATTTTCTCCTTCCTATCTTTTAGTATTTTTATCAAACTCATCTTGTATTGAGTAGACAGTATCGGACTTGTATTCTAGTTTCTCATGACTAGTGATTCCGAGATCGGGCAGTGTTTTAATGTTTTACATATTTTCGCTTGTTTTGAAATGTTTAAATGGAAGATTTATGATAATATCTGATTAGTAAATGAACTAAGGGAAAAGGTCTTTTATGTTATAAATAACGAATCAGCTAGCCTAGTATTGCGACAGGCACCATCAAGGCCGGGGTGGTTTGGGGTTGTAACAAGTTGGTATCAGAGTCTAGGTTACATAGGTCTCACCAGTCATGAGCAAGTTTAGTAGAGTCTTGCGGATCGGTACGGAGACGTCTGTACTTATCTTCTAGAGGCTGCAGAACCCTTAGGAAAAATCTCACATTCTTGATTTTTTGTCGTGCGAATTTGTTGATTCTGGTAACTAAACTTCTGTTGTTTCATTCTCTCACAGATGGTGAGGACACGTGCTACTGGGCAGGATGATCAAGCACACGTTGGACCCACAAGGGGTCGAGGCCGTGGTAGAGGTATAGGTGCAGCCCAGTGCGGCAGCCGGGGCCGTACCCATAGACCCACCTGTTATTACAGACCAGGTCCCAGCCGCAGATGTTCCAGCGGGACCAGCCCAGGCACCGGCTGCGCCTATTGTTATTCCAGGTCTTTAGGAGACCTTGGCTCAGATCTTGACCGTGTGCACCAGTCTTGCTCAGGCGTTCGCTGTTTCTTCTGCAGCAGCTACTTCTCAGGCCGGGGGAGGCACTCAGAATCCCGCCACTCGTACCCCTGATAAGGTTATTCAGGGACTTCGGACATGGGGGGCACCTCTAGCCCAACCGGTTGCACCTGCTCAGGACTATGTGATTCCAATCATTCCTGATGACGAGCAGCGTAGATTGGAGAGGTTTGGTAGACTTCAGCCTCCGACTTTCATTGGTGACGAGAGAGAAGATGCCCAAGGTTTCTTAGACAAGTGTTAGAGAATTCTTCGTACATCGGGTATATTGGAGACCAGTGGAGTCTCGTTCACTACTTTCCAGTTCTCAGGAGCTGCCTTTACTTGGTGGGAGGCTTATGAGAGGAATAGGTCTGTTGGTGTAGCTCCCCTTACCTGGCAGCAGTTCTCCACTCTCTTCTTGGAGAAGTATGTGCCACAGTCCCGCAGGGAGGAGCTGCGCAGGCAGTTCGAGCAGTTGCGTCAGGATGATATGACTGTGACGCAGTATGAGATGAGATTTTCAGATCTAGATCGTCATGCTGTTTGGTTGGTTCCCATAGATAGGGAGAGTATTTGGAGGTTCGTGGATGGCCTCACATATCAGCTCTATATTCTTATGACCAGAGAGAGGGTGTCGGGTGCTACTTTCGAGCAGGTTGTTGATATTGCCCGTGAGATTGAGTCAGTTCATCGCCCGGAGCGAGATGAGAGGGAGGCCAAGAGGCCTCGGGGATCTGGTAGCTTTGATAGTGTTCCCTCTAGAGGTCAGTTTCAACATAGTAGAGGCCGCCCATTTAGGCCAGCTCAGCCAGCTCGCCAAGCTTATAGTGGTGCATCATCGGGGCATGGTTCCCGTAGTTCTCATCCGAGTCGTTCATCATGCAGTACCCTTCCAGCCCAGATCTCATCCCGTGCACCATCAGTTCAGGGTTCCTCCATGCCAGGTTCTTCTATCAGTTATCCCGGTTCTAGGGCTCCCTTCAGTCCCTGTCTCCTACACCAAGGAGTTGTTACGAGTGTGAAGAGTTTGGGCATATAAGGAGGCAGTGTCATCGTCTTCTTGGGGGTCCATCTCAGCATAGGGTTCAGCCCTCGACTTCAGCTCCAATTAACTCACCACTCGCCCAGGTAGCTAGGGGCGGAGGTCAGGCAGCTAGAGGCCGCCCTAGAGGGGAAGGTCGATCAGGCGGAGGCTAGGCCTATTTTTATGCACTTATAGCAAGACCAAATGGTATGACCTCAGATGCCGTGATTACAGGTATTGTTTCAGTTTGTCACCGAGACACCTCAGTCTTATTTGATCCTAGTTCCACATATTCCTATGTTACGTCATATTTTGCTCATTTTCTAGATATGCCCTGTGATTCCTTAGTTATATCTGTTCATGTGTCAACTCCGGTGGGTGATACTGTTGTTATAGACCGTGTGTATTAGTCATGTGTGGTGTCTATTGGGGGTCTAGAGACCCGAGTGGATCTGTTATTGCTCAGCATGGTTGACTTAGATGTGATATTGGGCATGGATTGGCTTTCTCCATGTCATGCTGTCCTAGATTGTCACGCTAAGACCGTGACCTTAGCAATGCCGGGATTTTCGAGGGTTGAGTGGAGAGGTTCCATTGATTATGTGCTTAGTAGGGTGATTTCATACCTGAAGGCTCAGCGTATGGTGGAGAAAGAGTATCTATCTTATTTGGCTTTTGTGAGGGATGTCATTGCTGGGACTCCCACTATTGATTCTGTTCCTTTAGTCCTTGATTTTCCGCATGTGTTCCCTGCAGACCTGTCGGGCATGTCGCTTAATAGGGATACTGATTTTGGTATTGATTTGGTGTCAGACACTCAGCCTATTTCTATTCCACCGTATCTTATGGCACCGACGGAGTTGAAGGAATTGAAAGAGCAACTTCAGGAACTCCTAGATAAGGGGTTTATTCGGCCTAGTGTGTCACTTTGGGTGCACCGGTGTTATTTATGAAAAAAAGGATGGTTCCATGAGAATGTGTATTGACTACAGGCAGTTGAACAAGGTTACAGTCAAGAATAAGTATCCTTTGCCTCGTATCGATGATTTTTTTGACCAGCTTCAGGGACCCAGGGTGTTCTCTAAGATTGAGTTAAGATCCGAGTATCATCAGCTGAAGATTCGGGATGCAGATATTCCTAAGACAGCTTTCAGAACCCGTTATGGCCATTATGAGTTCTTGGTGATGTCTTTTGGACTAAACAATGCCCAGCAGCGTTCATGCATTTGATGAACAATGTATTTCAGCCATATTTGGATCCTTTGTTATTGTGTTCCTTGATGATATCCTGGTGTACTCTCGTAGCCAGGAGGAGCATGCTCAGCATTTGAGAGTTGTATTGCAGAGATTGAGGGAGGAGAAGCTTTATGCAAAATTCTCCAAGTGTGAGTTTTGGCTTGGCTCAATAGCTTTCTTGGGGCACGTGGTGTCTAGTGAGGGTATTCAGGTAGATCCAAAGAAGATAGAGGCGGTGCAGAGTTGGCCCAGATCGTCCTCAGCTACAGAGATTAGGAGCTTCCTTAGTTTGGCGGGATATTATTGTCGCTTCGTAGAGGGGTTTTCTTCTATTGCTTCGCCCTTGACCAAATTGACCCAACAGGGTGATTTGTTCAGGTGGTCGGACGAGTGTGAGGAGAGCTTTCAGAAGCTCAAGGCTGCTTTGACCACAACTCCAGTGTTAGTTTTTCCATCAACTCGGGTTCTTATACCGTGTATTGTGATGCCTCGAGGATAGGTATTTGTTGTTTCTTGATGAAGGAGGGTAGGGTGATTTCCTATGCCTCGCACCATTTGAAGACCCATGAGAAGAATTATCCGGTGCATGATCTTGAGTTAGCAGCCATTGTTCACACCTTGATGATTTGGCGTATTATTTGTATGGGGTTCATTGTGAGATTTTTACTGATCATTGGAGTCTGCAACATCTGTTTAAGTAGAAGGATCTTAATTTGCGACAGAAGAGATGGTTGGAGCTTCTCAAGGACTATGATATCACTATTTTATACTATCCGGGGAAGGCCAATGTAGTGGCCGATACCTTGAGTCTCCGAGCAAAGAGTTTGGGGAGTCTAGCATAACTTCCAGCAGCAAAGGGACCTTTATCACTTGATGTTCAGGCCTTAGCGGTCCAGCTTGTGAGATTGGATATATTGGAGCCCAGTTGGGTATTGGCTTGCGTAGTCTACAGGTCTTATCTTTATGACCGTATCAGAGAGCGCTGGTATGATGACCCACACTTGCTCGTTCTTCATGATAAGGTCTGGCAAGGTGATGCCAGGGATGTTGCTATTGGTGATGATGGGGTGATGAGGATGCAGGATCGGATATGCGTGCCAAATGTAGATAGGCTTCGGGAGAAAAAGAAGTTGATTATTGAAGAGTCCCACATCTCACGGTATTCCATCCATCTGGGTGCCGCGAAGATGTATCAGGATCTAGGAAAACATTATTCGTGGAGGCGGATGAAAAAGGATATTGTTGGATTTGTATCTCGGTGTCTCAACTGTCAGCAGGTCAAGTATGAGCACCAGAGGCTAGGTGGATTTCTTCAGAGGTTGGATATTCTGGACTGGAAGTGGGAGAGGATCACCATGGACCTTGTAGTTGGTCTCCCATGAACTTCGAGGAATTTCAATGCTATTTGGGCTATTGTGGATCGGCTGATCAAGTCCGCGCACTTCATTCCTGTTGGTACTACTTACACTTCGGAGCGGTTAGCCGAGATCTATATCCGGGAGATTGTTCGATTGCATGGTGTTCCAGTTTCTATCATTTCTGATAGAGGTACTCAGTTCACATTGCAGTTTTGGAGGGACGTGCAGCGGGAGTTGGGTACTCAGGTTGAGTTGAGAACAACTTCTCATCCTCAGACGGACGGGCAGTCCGAGCGCACTATTCAGATATTGGAGGACATGTTGCGCGCTTGTGTCATTGATTTTGGGGGTTTATGGGACCAGTTCCTGCCACTCGCGGAGTTTGCATATAATAATAGTTATCAGTCGAGTATTCAGATGGCTCCGTACGAGGCTTTATATAGGAGGAGGTGTAGATCTCCGGTTGGTTGGTTTAAGCGGGTGAGGCTAGACTCTTGGGTACAGATTTGGTGCAGGATGCGTTAGATAAGGTGAAGCTAATTTAGGAGCGGCTTCGCACGGCGCAGTCTAGGCAGAAGAGCTATGCGGACAGGAAGGTCCGTGATGTATCTTTCATGGTTGGGGAGAAGGTTCTGCTAAAGGTGTCGCCTATGAAGGATGTTATGCGTTTTGGGAAGAGGGGAAAGTTGAGCCCCCGGTTCATTGGGCCTTTTGAGGTGCTTCAGATAGTAGGGGAGGTGGCTTATAGACTTGATTTGTCACCCAGCTTGTCGAGTGCGCATGTTTTGGACTTCAGCACGGTTCAGTTATAGGGTGATATGACTTATGATGTGGAGCCAGTGGCTATTTTGGATCGGCAGGTCCGAAGGTTGAGATCAAAGGATCTAGCTTCAGTTACGGTGTAGTGGAGAGTTAAGCTGGTGGAGGAGGCTACTTGGGAGACCGAGCGGGAGATGCGGAGCAGATATCTACACCTATTTGAGACTCCAGGTATGTTTATAGACTCGTTTGATGACGAACGTTTGTTTAAGAGGGGGAGAATGTAACCACCCGATCGGTCGTTTCGAGAGTTTCAGCCCCGTTTCGCCCATTTCTGCTTCATCATATGTGGTTCAGCTTTATTATGTTGTGTCAGGTCGGTTGGCTCGGGTTCAGAGTGATTTTGGAGAGGAATGAGACACTTAGTCTCTTGAGTTGGTTATTTAGTTGGAAAAGTCATCTGGAAGTTGACTTATGGGTAAATGATCTCAGAATTGAGTTTTTGTGGTTCAGATAGCTTCGTTAAGTGATTTTGGACTTAGGAGTGGGTTCAGAATGTTATTCGAAGGTCCGAGGTAGAATTAGGCAGGAATTGGCGAAATTGGATTTTTGGTAATTTCCGGTCGGCAGTGGAAAATTAGATATCGAGATCGGAATGGAATTTCGAAAGTTGGAATAGGTTCGTAGTGTAGTTTGTGATGTGCGCGCAAAATTTCAGGTAATTTGGACGTGGTTGGTTGGTTTCGACATCGTTGGCGAATTTTGGGAAGTTTAGAAGTTCTTAGGCTTGAATCCAAGGGTAATTTGGTGTTTTGATGTTGTTTTGAATGTTCCGAAGGTTCGACTAAGTTTGTATGTTGGTATGTGACTTGTTGGTATTATTGGTTGAGGTCCCGAGGGCCTCAGGTGTGTTTTGGGTGGTTAACGGATATAGTTTTGGAGTTGAGAGTTGCAGATTTTCTGGTTTTTTGGACTTCTGGTGTTTTTCCGCACCTGCGGATGGGGAGCCGCAGGTGCGAGGGTCGCAGGCTCGGAAGGGAGGCTCGCAGATGCGTATTTGGGAAGCCCAGGGTTGGAGCGCAGGTGCGACAGTTTTATCGCACCTGCGAGCCCGCAGGTGCGGAAGCTGGTGAGTTAAGTGGTGTTCGCAGGTGCGACGCCTTGACCGCAGGTGCGGCGCCTTGAACGCAGGTGCGGCGCCTTGACCGCAGGTGCGGTTCTGCAGGCGCATGAAATGCGCCGCAGGTGCGTAAATGCCTGGGCAGAAGGTATAGATTAAACCCTTCACGAATTGTTGCACATTTCCACCATTTTTGAAGACGGGATTAGAGCTTTTGAGGGATTTGGAAGAGGGATTCAAGGGGAATCACGTTGAGGTAATGTTTTTGAACCTAAAACTCGAATCTATGGTGATTTTCAGTTTATTAAGCATGAAATTTATGGAAATTAGGGGTGGAAATTGGGGAATTAGGGCTTGGAACTTGAGAGTTAAATTTGTGTGATTGAGGGATCAATCGAAGTTAGATTTTGGTAAATTTGGTATATATGGACTCGTGAGAGGATAAAGATTCTAGTTTTGTGATTTTTATCGGATTCCGAGACGTGGGACTTGGGGTTGGATTTGGCCAATTTTGGGAATTTTGATGTAATTGATAATTTTCATGTGGGCTTTGTTCCTTTAGCATGTATTAATGTTATGATACTGATTTTGGATAGATTCGGGGAGATTTGAGACCGAGTCGAGTGGCAAGGGCATTGCGGAGTAGATTTTCGTCCGGTTCGAGGTAAATAACGATTGTAAATCTAGACCTGAGGGTATGAAACCCCGAAATTTCGTACTATTTTGATAAATTAGGTGACGCACATGCTAGTTGAGGGGCATGTGGGCGTGCACCAGTATGGATTGTGACTTGGTCCATCCCGTGGCAACTGTAGAGTTGCATATTTTGATAAACTATATGATACTTATATGTTTTAGGAATGATTCTGTTAACTTGTGCTGAATGCCATGTTTGGGGCCTTGTGCCGTACTGTTTGGACCCTCAGGGGTATTTTACTACTATCCTCACACTGTTTTGATGGAAAGCATATGCTCAGTCATGAATTATTCCTGTTTATTGTTTAATTTTGTTCATCACTCTATTTTTAAATATTTGAAAGTTGTTTTGGGCTGAGTCCCCTGAGTTTTGTGCTGAAATGCCCGAGTGGCTTGTGAGGTTGATGACTGAGTGAGGCCAAGGGCCGGATAGTGAGGACATCTATGGATCGGGATGCACGCGCGCAACGTTATATATACATATATGGATCGGGATGCACGCCGTAGAGATATATTCGATCGGGCTGCACGCCGCAGGGATACTGGGTCGGGTTGCACGCTGCAGCGATATAGCGCTTGGCTGTAGGAGGCCCTCCAGAGTCTGCACACCCCCAGTGAGCGCAGTCGAATATATATTTATGGATCAGGATGCACGCTGCAACAGTTATTATACGGTACCTACTGAGTGCGAGTACAGAGTGCTGAGTGACGAGTGATTAGGAGGCCTGAGTGACTGAAAGGCTTGCCCGAGGGACTATATATATGAGTGATACTTTGCCCGAGGGGCTTGTTTATGAAATTACTATTTTCACTTTACTTTTATACTGAGTCTCTATTGAAAATGTTGAACAAATGATTTAAACTATTTCCATTGAAACTGGAGTTTTTACGAGATACTCTGAATTTAATACTGATCTGATCTTGTTATTTTCACTGAGGTTTTTATGTTGTGAAATTTATGTGATTTTAAATGCTCGTCACTGCACTCAGTCTTTAGTTATAATTGTTACTTACTGAGTTGGTGTACTCACGTTACACCCTGCACCTTGTGTGCATATCTAGGTGTCAGGGCATCCGAGTGAGTGTTGATCACCTTTTCAGAGTATCCCGGAGTTAGCGAGGCAGTTGCACGACATCCGCAACCTTATTTTTCTCCTTCCTATATTTTAGTTTTTATTTTATCAGACTCATCTTGTATTGAGTAGACAATATTAGACTTGTATTCTAGTTTCTCATGACTAGTGACTCCGAGATCGGGCAGTGTTTTAATGTTTTACATATTTCCGCTTGTTTTGAAATGTTTAAATGGAAGATTTATGATAATATCTGATTAGTAAATGAACTACGGAAAAAGGTATTTTATGTTATAAATAACGAATCGGCTAGCCTAGCACGGCGATAGGAGCCATCACGGCCGGGGTGGTTTGGGGTCATGACACATCTATGAGTTAAGGAACTTAAAACCATTATCTGATCTAAAGTACTTGACTGAAGCTCAATGAACATTTTGTACCAAAGCAAAAAAGGATTTAAGTACCACTATGACTTCTACTGTAGTAGGCAACAAGGTATATCTAAAGTGATCATCCCCAAATTTAGAAAATATCTCTCCCCATCATATGTAGGCAACCTGTAACGACCCCAGAAATCACCATGAATAGTATCAAAGCAACACTTAGACACATTAGTACTGATAGAAAATGGTTGTTTGTTTAACTAAGAGACATATAGTGCAATAATTGTCCATAGTGTTACATTCAATAGTGTGAATATACTCCAGTTTTCTCATAGTTTTTAGAGGTACATGCCCTAGCCTCCTATTCCACAAGGCTACACTTTTTGCCTTATCAGTTCTTATTGTATTTACAACAGGTATAGGTCTTGGAATTGAATCCTTGACTTCTGTAGAAACTTGTGATGCAACTAAAGCTCTTGTTTTAGAGTTGAACACATATAGACCATCTTATTCTCTATCAATCCCCCTCACCTGTCCACAGAAGAGCTCTTGGAAAATAAAGAAGTCAGGGAAGAACATAACTACCCACTTTTACTTGGTTATCTTGGATACAGATAGACGGTTGAACTTGAAGTCAAGTATATGCATCACATTAGACACCTTTATATCCTTTAGGCAAATGCACTTTCCCCTTATATCATCAGGGATTGCCTTGGCATTAGTCAGCAAATTATATATATTTACCATGTGACTTGAAGCTCCTGAATCTACAATCCATTTAGTCAGAATTTAAGTAATATCACCATAAGAAGGCATACATGTTGCCATAGCTGATCCACTGCATTCAGTTTGCTTGCCAAGAAGCTGCAAAATTTGACTGTATTGTTCTTGAGTAAATTGAGGGATGCTAACTTGAAAGCTTTGATTAGTCTGTTGCATCTAAGAGGTTCCTGCAAAGTTGACAGTGGAACCAGATTGACCAGTATTGCTACTACTAAGGGTTTCAGAGGGATAATTCCCTGTATTACCTTGAGTTAAGTTAGCAGTCTCAAAACCACCTTTCTTCCTTGACTTAAAGTCAGATGGATAAACATGTAGTTTGTAGCAGTTTTCTCTAGTGTGTCCTTTAAAATTGCAATAGTCACAATGTAGACTATTCTTTCTAGACCTGTAGTTAGATCCTAAATGATTGTTTCCACCAGAAAAAATTGTAGCTTGAACATGCATTGCCTTTGTTTCTAAACAATGTTGTTGCCCCGGTGTGAGTCATTATATCTCCTAGGTAGGTGTGACTGTGACAAATGTTACTTTTGTTATTGAGTTGAGCTACAGAGGAATCAGCTCCCTTGTTGTTGAACAGGATTGTAGCATCATGAACCTCTGTGACTTGTGAGGTTGAGCCAATTCTCTTCTGCACTCCTC
Organism: Nicotiana knightiana; assembly: GCA_005239525.1. NCBI lineage: Eukaryota > Viridiplantae > Streptophyta > Magnoliopsida > Solanales > Solanaceae > Nicotiana > Nicotiana knightiana. The sequence continues at coordinate 4,912 of ML384400.1, read as the reverse complement.
AGAGATAATCAAATAGTATGCTTTGTTTATAGATGGTCTGAGTGACATGTTCAAGATTTGATTACTAGACTGAGAGTACGTTTCATTCAGGCTTATAAGAAACTGAAGCAGTCTTTGATACTCAAAATGTTCAACATACTTCTTTGATTTTTCACAGCCACGCCCAGGACAAGGCATAAGGGTAGTTATCTGTTTGTGTAGGAATAACACTCTGGAACCATTGACTTTGTCAAATGTTTCCTTGAGATCTATCCACACTTTGTGACCACTTGAGGAATACACCATGCCACTCAATAACTCGGCACTCACAAAATTCATAATCCACGACAGTACAATAGCATTACACTTTTCCCACAACTCATGTAGAATATGAGGAAACTTCTCCTAGACCTCCCATTCATAAACCCCTAGCTAACTTTTTCCTAGCAAACTTACATTCATAGTGCTACTCCACAAAGTGTAATTCTCATGTCCAGTGAGCTTAGCTGAAATTAGAGAGCTACTTGGAGTATCGCTGGGTTGAAGAAATAAAGGATGATGCTGGTCAATTATCGGAGTTGCAGTTGCATCAGCTGGAGTCGATCCACTATCTTCAGTGTTAATTGGAAATGTCTTCCTTCACAAGGAGGAATTAAGATCAAACAAAGTTGCACAAGGAAATGTTGATTGCTCAAATTAAACAAACCCTAGCTTTTGGGAGTCGAAACAATCAGACAACTTAGTTGAGTAAATCAGTTGAGAATTGAGTGAGAAGAATCTAGAATCAAAGTCATGAAGCGTAGATCAATGACACTCGCTCTGATATCATGATGAGATCCAGATTTGAAGCTATTAGCAATGAAGAAATGAGCAGAAAAAGAAGAAAAAGATAGGAAGAAAGCAATTGCTTCTCATTGCTACAACGATAACTGACTCAACTAACAAAATGAAAGACAATGTACATTTTATACTAACAGTAACAGCTTAGAAACTACTCTAACTAACCAGCTAATATTTTAACTTACACAGCTGTATACAGCTGTCAATGTATCTACCATTCATTTAACACGATCCCTACTTATTTATTTTTTAAAATTTTAGCATATATTTCAAAGAAAGACATCTGACTAATCACTATTTTATTACTCGTTTAAATAGCTTACTTATCAAGACTAATAATTGAAAAGGTAAGAGTAGATTTGAAAAACAATACTAATAAGTAACTTCTTGATTTTGAAATTAACAATTTGAGACATATTTAATTTTCTAAAAAGATTTAATATTCACGACAGAAGGTAAGAATATTTTAGATAGAGCAATTAGACAAGTTAAAATAATATTAATTCCAATTATTGTACCGTGTTGAAGCCCCTCCCATTTCCTTGGGTGCTATTTGGACATCATGCCTTTTTATTATCATTTATCTAGGAAATAAATTTCACTAGGAGAACCTGAAAAAAATAATTCCGTACAGAATGCATGTCTAAGTACTGGAACTATTTAAGTTCATAATTGTTGATTTAACTTCCATCTCCTACTTTAATGCTAAAGTAAGGGGTTTCAATTTTGTTTCCGTGCCGGTAATCGAAAGAACTGATGTTACACAATAGGTGTTGGAATAACAAGCCATAGATATAACTTATTACATTAGTTTTCACTCTTTCATCCCATGGCTTGATTATAAAATGTGGTGTTTTTAATGAAGGATATGCAGTCGTACTCTATATTTGTGCCACTTTTTAATATGTACCCTATTTTTAAAAATTATTGATTTGGTAGCGAGCTGACAAAAAATTCTATAATAATATGACAATTACACCCCTGACAAAAGATATAAAACCTGCATCACGCGTTAATCGCGTGATCTGCAACTTCATTCGTGAATAATTTCACATTGAAACTAAAACTTCACGCTAATGCATGCTGAAGTTATTTATCATGCAGTATATAATTTCTTCATGAGTTTTATCCGAAACTACGATCTAAACATGCTGAAGTTTTTTTAGTTCATTTGCTAAAACTTTAGACTAAACATGCTTAATTTTTTGTCCTGCAACATGTAATTTTCTAATGAGTTTTTGCTAATGCATGCTGAAGTTATTTAGTTTATTTGCTAAAACTTCATACCAAAACATGATGAAGTTTTGTCCTGCAGTCTATAGTTTTATCATGAGTTTTATCTGAAACTTTAGTCTAAACAAGCTGAAGTTTTTTAGTTCATTTGCTAAAACTTCAGAGTAAACATGCTTAAATATTTCTCTCGTAGTATGTAATTTTCTAATGAGTTTTTGGTAATGCATTCTGAAGTTATTTAGTTCATTTGCTAAAACTTCATACCAAAACATGCTGAAGTTTTGTCTTGCGGTCTACAATTTTGTCATGAGTTTTATCCGAAACTTCAGTCTAAACAAGCTGAAGTTTTTTAGTTCATTTGCTAAAACGTCAGACTTAACAAGCTTAAGTTTTTGTCTTGCAGTATGTAATTTTCTATTGAGTTTTTGCTAATGCATGCTGAAATTATTTAGTTCATTTACTAAAATCCATCCCAAAACATGTTGAAGTTTTGTCATGCATTCTACAGTTTTGTCAATATTCTTGTATTAAAGAAGAGCAAAATCGTCTTTTAAGATGCTTTTAACAAAAAAATGAGTACGGATGCAAACGAAAAAATAAAACGGGTACAAGTTAAAAAAGGGCGACAAAATAGGGTGTCCCATGCAATTTTTACGTCTTTAACATCTAGTATGTTTTTAAAGGACTCTCTATTATAGTTTGTAGTAAACGGAACATATTACCAGTGGCGGATCTAGAGGCAAGGATGCGGGCTCCCGGAAATCCAGTAGCTTTTTCCCAGACCTTGTATATGCATACAAAATTTATTAAATATTTATAAATATTTGACTGTGAACCCAATGATTAACTTGAAATTATTGTAAGAACCCATAAACTTCATATCTTGTATCCACCATTACCCCACATGAGTGTTCATATTGGCAATAACAAAACCAGAGAAAACGTTTTATGAAAATACTAATGCAGGATAAATTAATCCTCAAAGCCATAAAAACAAATACTTATGTAATATTTTCACCTATATATTAATAGTCTGAGTTTAATAAAATAGCCTAAATATGTCATTGTTCCAAGCTTGTTCTTCTGAACACCATTTTTGCCACCTTTCTCAAACCCCACCATTAAATAGAAAAAATATTCTATTCAATTGTACTACTCCTAGTAATTTTATTAGTAGGAATATAACGATCCGATCGTTCGTTTTGCTTTTTAGAATTTTGTTCCCCTAAAAAAAACTCTCTGTATGTGCTTTTAGTGTTTTACAACTTGCGGGGATGGTTAGTTTGAGATTTGGAAGGATTCGGGTTGAAATCGGAACATTTGGTTCCTTAAGTTGGCCTTAAAAGGGTAAGTTTGACTTCAGTCAATATTTTGAATAAACGACCTCGGAATCAGGATTTGACGATTCCAGTAGGTTCGTATGATGATTTCGGACTTGGGCGTATGCTTGGATCGGGTTTTGGATGACCCGGGAGCGTTTCGGCGCCTAATATTAAAAGTTGGTTCTTTGAAGGTTTAGAAGTTCTTTAAATTTGGTTTGGAGCAGGTTTTGGTGATATCGAGGTCCAAACGAAATTTCAAGATCGGGAATAGTTCCGTAATGTCATTTAAGACTTGCACGCGAAATTTGGTGTTATTCCGAGATGATTTGATAGGAATTGGACGAGCGGAAGTCTTTTTAGAAGTTTTTGAGTTCATGAGTGCGTTTTGGCGTCCGATACGTGGTTTTTGATCTTATTTCAGTATTTTGACCACTCGAGCGAGTTTGTAAGAGGTTATTAGACTTGTGTGGGTAGTTGGTGTGGATCCCTGAGGGCTCGGGTGAGTTTCGGACAATGCGAGAAACAGTTCCCATTTGCGAGAAGTGCTTCGCAATTGCGAAGAAGCTCGGCTTGGGCAGTGTTCATATTTGCGACACCTGAGCCGCATTTGCGACCTCAGCAGCTGAAGCCCAGGGTTCGCATTTGCGAAGGTTTTGTCGCATTTGCGAACCCAGTGTCGCAAATGCGACATCAGAGGCATGTGCCCAGCTCATTTAATGCGGGACTTAGACCATTTACCTCATTTTTTCTTTCATCTTTTGGGCGATTTTTAGAGCTTTTGGATGAGGGTTTTCACCTAGCATTTTGAGGTAAGTAATTTCTACACAATATGAGTTAAATACATAGATTATGGGTAGATTAATATGTAAAAATTGGTGAAATCAAGGGTTTAGATGAAAACCTAGGTTTTGGGTAAGATTGAGATTTGACCACGAAAATGGTTATGGAATTTGATAAAATCATATATTTATGTTCCTAAGATTATGGGTAATAACTTTCTTTGAAGATTTCCGGAATTCGGGCACGTGGGCCCGGGGGTGAATTTCGAGAACCTTACATTTTGGCTTGGGTAACCTCTTAAATAGTTGGAATACGAACTTTTGAGTTTGTATTGATTAATTTATATACTATTTGATTAGTTTATGGTTGATTCGGCACCGAATTGAGGGTGTGAGCACATTCTTGGACCGGAAAGTAGGCCTTGAGACGAGATAAGTCTTTTTTCTAACCTTGTAAGGGAGAATTAACCCTATAGGTGAACTTAAATCAATATGAACTACTACTTTTGGGGGGCTAGGTACGCACGATGTGACGAGAGTCTGTGCGTAGCTACTATTCATGATTATGTCCGGGTAGATTTAGGCTTACATCATGCTTGTTGATACCGGTGTTTGTTTATACTTACTATTTGTCGGATTGAAGCGGAAGTTGAGGGTTTCAAAATTTTTAAAGTTCCAAATTGAATTCTTATTATTTTTGAAAGGCATTGAGAAATATTATGATAAATTGAGAAAAATCTATGTTCAACCGCTTCGCAA